>JAMKCH010018232.1:0-45256 GCA_023653785.1 Ophioderma brevispina
TCTTCTAATAACCATAATGTTAACTAAAATTTCTTTATTAATTTAATCATGTCTCTTATTAGAACTCAAGCTTTCGCCATTTTACCCAATCCAGTCCCCACATTCTATGGAAAATTAAAGAGCTGGCAAAAATTGTTACTCTGGTTGGAAGGGGATCATACCAAGGATATCTTGAGAGAGGCCAATTCCAATAGCTGGTAATCACTTAGGAGTAATTTAATTTGTTTTATCTAGATAAATGATAGTTAGTTATAACTTCAATAGCACTCTCCAATTCACAATTGGGGTTGTCCTTGCTATCTTCGCTCTCGTAACTTTCAGTAGTCACTTGACCCTGGGACATGACCATCCTTGGTTTCACTTTAGACTTTCAACTAGCCAGTGGTTATTTAGATATTTCAAGTCATTTCAGCTTCTTAGGACTCTTAGTTGTGGGAGTTATTAGTTGAACAATACTTTAGTCAGAAAAAGTATGTAAGACCCTACCTTTCCTCAACAAACATTGGTTATACATGTAGAAACCATAATTTGGTTTTTGGAACATATAAATATAACAAGTAGTGAATACTCTGTATATATTTACCACACAAACTTTGATCAGGTCCTTAGACTATTTACATTGTATCTTATTTAATGTGGCAACTTAAATATGACAATCGACAAGTGCTATAGCCCTATTATAGATATTCAATTTGTCTTTTCACACATATTTTTTACGTCATATCAAATAATAAATTAGTTCCTACTACCTATTTGATTTTTCACGTGATCTTGGAGAAGTTGTAAAGAAACTGTGTGGCATGTTTTTTGTACGCCAAATTTGTATGTCCTGGCATAAAAGTAGAGACCAATGTTTACCATTTTACAAAAGTCAAATTCTGTTTGTGTTCCATTTTACAAAACCGATTTTTTCACCTGATTTTCTTTTTAACATGAAAAATCAAAGAAATGACCATATCACAGACTAAACGTAACCTGTGGGGGGAGAGATTATCAGTCATGAGTCATGGAGTGTTCACAAAAGTTTGGCCTCCACCCTACGTCCGGTGTTTCACTAACATCTCGAGATTACAACAGAACAATTGAACAGATCAAACGGCATTTGAAAGCTAATTAGACTGTGCCTTTGAAGGGATTAAGTACATGTCACAACTATATTTTGTATTGCCAAAGAGGGCACTTTTCACTTATACAGTTTTTTGAGACAGGCGTAGATACCTGCTGTATCATACGCAAGGTCGGTTTACATGTATCGTTGATGCTCTCGTTCTTGTACAGAAGTTAAAGTGGTAGGATGTAGCAAACTCTATATGGCCAAAGATATAAGATGTCTTGCATACATAAATTTATAAATCCTAAATTTATGAATATGAATTTATTAATTGTAAATGAATGTAATAATTGAAATATAAAAATTTTAATCAATTTTTAATGGTATTAAAGAGATAAGGACCTGATACAAAAGAAACTTGTATTTCTCTTCGTGTTCATTATATTTTGATATGGTATGTATTTGTCAACTGATAATATCAGATTCTTCTGTCATATTAGTCAGACTTTTTCGTCAAGATTTTGTTTTACGTGGTACCACAAATGGCGACGTCTGAAATTCTTGGCCGCCCTCCCATGCAAATTGGTCGTGTCTGTAATAAATTTTGTTGCCAGAGTGGGTGATATAACACAATCAACACAATCATTTCATATCATGTAAAAAACATTTTTAAGTGTTTCCGGGAAGTGTTTAATGTTTTAACTATAAATCTATTATTATAAGGCCCATTTTGTGATTCTAGCACTTGCATGCAGGGCTGTGATTGAGTTTATGGAAAAATCATGAATTTGGTAAAAATCCTGAAAAATGGCATAAATTGACACCTTAAATGCTTGAACGGGCTGAAATTGAAGGTGCTTGTTCCACGATTTATGAACCACTGTGGTGTAATTTCACAAAAATTATGCAATTCTTCCAGAGTAGATCAAATTGCATGTAAGATTAGGGCAAAACATGCTATACTTGGCAACAGGTTCAGGTGCTAGGCTGTGATCATGAAATGCCCCTTTAATCAACAAAGTATTTTACATGAATATCAGACTCTACTCGTTGATATTAAAACCCACAAAGGTCAAAACAGACCGATCAAACAGGAATGCATGTCGCAAGAATCAACTCTGGTGTGTTTTTTGTGTTAAAACGCTTTTCCTTTGATGAACAATGTTGCCCGAGTCATATAATAAGTTTAAAACTTGCAAAAATATAAATTTTAAAAATCTTGAGGCGTTGCGCACTATTTTTCAATGGTGCCAGTGTCTCTTTAAAGCAATAACAGCACCATTTTGAAGAGTGCCCGCCATTTTGAAATGTGATATTTTGCACAGTTATGTTGGTAATTGTCTAGGAAAAACTATACAGGTAGACCGGAACGAGAAGCTCAAAAATGCATATTTATCATTAAATAAGCGATTTGGTAATTAAAATTGGTATCCCAGATTGAGGAGAGATCCATAAAGCGTCCCCCAATTTTTTCACACCCTGGTTTTTTGGCATATGTGGCAATGCTTACTAATGTATTAGATCACACCTAGTGATGAAGCGAATCTGCCGTCTTTATGTATTAATATTCTTCGTTTGCAACACATAGACATTTTTTGAAGCTTATAACCATTCACAGTTTACAGTTTTACCAGCCAGTTACCAATGCAACTGTGTAATAATCTCAAATTGAACATTGGTGGCGCTCTTCAAAAAATGTGCTATATTGTTTAACAAGCTGGTTTTGGCTAAATTTTTCACTAACGGTGTGATCTACACGTAGGTAAGCATTCCAAATATGCCAAAAAAAAAAAAAAACAGGTTAAAAAAATTGCAGATTCTTCTTTTTGCCATTGCCTCATTATGTTTGAGATAGTAAGATTCCGTTTTTTTCTTTCTACGTGTGGACCGCGAAAGGGTCACAGAACCAAAAAGCCAAAAATGTTGCATTATTGTAATCCTACCATATAGTAACACGTACGGCTGATTAATTCGACGAAACGAACAATGCCTAAGTGCAAACCCATTGGATTAACAACGCTTTATTCCGTCAGAGTATAAAATGTATGATCACGGAATAGCTTGTAATCCAATGGGTGCACTGAATCTGTTTGCGTTTGTTTCGTTTCATCAAATATAATAAGCCGTAACCACGATAAAAAAATTGCGAACAAATTCGTATGCCACTCAACAAATTCCCCACTCAACTTCCAGTAGCTTTCAAAAGCCACTTACATTGTTCAATGGAAAATGGACATATCTACTACATATAAAGCTAATAAAGATCCATATGTCATTAACCCAAGTGAAACCTGGGGAATTGGGCATCTTGAGTGAAAGAATCAAATGACATTTTTGACTCCAAGATACAAGATCATGCGTAACAAGTGAATCATTCCAACAATATTCTTGCCGTCTAGTGCATATAAAAAGGCTACGTTGCAGACTTTTGCACCGGGATCGGAAGCAAAAGCCGGCGATGAAGCATCTTTTACAATTGTTTAAAACTAACTTTAAGTCATTTATTTTAGTGATTCTTCTAAAAACACACGTGGCAGCATATTGTAAGTGGTTACTTTGTATTACTGAGGAATAATACTAACGTACTGTAAGTAAAGAGTGTAAGTGACGTCATAACAAGTGGAAGCCTCAACAATATCTCTCTCATCTAGTGCATAACAAAAGCCAAGGGTGGCATATTTGCACCGCGACTCGCAGCAAAGCCGGCGATGAAGCATGTTTACATGTACAATCTATTTAAAGGTAATTTATATTAGTGATTATTCATAAAAACAAACTTGGCAGCATACATTGTAAGTGGTTACTTTGTATTACTGAGAATAAGACTAAGTAAAACCGTGTAAGGTCACGTCATTGAGATTTCCGATCGAACGGCGATCGACGTGCGACATCCCGCAATATGCCTACTTTTAACAGTACCGCCAACGTTTCTAGATTAAACCCTAACACGCCGAGAGGCAATTAGAGCCAGCGAAAACGTGGTACCGGTCCGAAAATGTTTTTCGTTGCATCTGGCCGTCAACAACTATTTTTGGTCGCGCAATGACTCGCATTGCGCCTCATTGCATCTTTGCCGTCTTACCGGAAAATGAACGCGATGTTCTCCGTTGCACCGGGGCCGCTTCCCGTAAAATGACGCGATGTTGTTCCTTGCATCTGGCCTTCGTCCGGAAAATGACGCGATGTTTTTCGTTGCATCTGGGCCGTTATTGACTGGAAATGATGCGATTCTTTTCACTGTCATTTCGGACGGTTTGCCCCGCAAGGCGCAATGCTTTTCATCGGACGGGTGACACTGTCCAAATGCCCATAGACAATTTCGATTTCATGGTGGATAGCGCCACCATTTTCGATAAACAGTAACATATTGGGTTATATGCATAAGCGTATTCATGACGTAAACCGGTAGCATGAACTTAGCATAATGCGCACCTCACGACATATGTAGTGTAATAGCGCCGCGCACGACTGGCGAACTAGAAGCTACAATTTCATGGCAGACAGTGTGCAGTACTCATCCATTTTTATTTAATTATTTATTTATTTATTTATTCCTGTTTTTATTGTCATTTCACGCGATTTTTCTCGTGGCATCTGGGAACGTCTTCCCGTAAATGGCGCGATGTTTTTCGTTGGCATCTGGGCCGTCTTCCGGGAAAATACGCGATGTTTTTCGTTGCATTTGGGCCGTCTCCGGGAAAATGACGCGAGGTTTTTCGTTGCCTCTGGGCCGTTATTGACTTTACGCTACTTATTCGTGGGCGGGAACAACGGCGAATGCAATGAACGCAAAACTTTGCTCTCGTTGGATCTGGGCCGTTACAATAAAATAATTGGCCTTTCGTTGCCTTTGGGCCGTCGGCCCGGCAAAAACGACCGGTCCGGGTTAGGGTTATTAATTTTTTTATTCCTAATTTGCTGTTTAAGCACTTTGTTTCGTAACAATCAATTTAATTTTAGGGGATGAAATGTCGCGGGGATGAATCGTCGCGGGGATAATCGGCGGGGATGCAATTCTGCGGGATGAAATTGTACTGGTGATACGGTGTCTAGCATAGGATCCCTCATTGTTGATGAGGTCCATGGGTCATGTTGAAAGGTCAAGGTCATGTGAAAGGTCAAAGGTAATGAACTGTGAGTGTCAAGTTTGAAAAATGGGCTAAAATGTTAAATTGATCTACATTGAAAAACTGAAGTTCAATTGGACCAAACTTTTGTCCAAGGGCACCATGTGATCCCTCATAGCTGAAAAAATGAGATCAAAGGTCTTTGCCAGGGTCAAAGGTCCTGGGCTGCCCACGCTTATATTCTTTGAATACAGCGTGCGCGAAAGCCGAGAACCGCGAATTCTAGTTCATTTTGATGTCCGTAACATTTATGTGTACTATATAACGTCCCATAGGATTACTACTGGTGTATTTAACAAAAATTCCGATCCGAATTTTATAACAAAGTTGTGATTTTCTATAATGAGGGATTCGATTTAAACTTAGATTTCACACCGTGATTAGTATACATGTATGGACATCCCATTCTGTACTGCGAAATTTGGAAATTGAGGGCCCCTCCTCAGGAAATCTCTGAGTCTGGCCTTTAAAGGAGACCTGAGGATATTTCCAGAAAGAAGCTCCCTCATTTTTTCTCAAACCGCGGTTTTTTTACATATTTGGAATGCCTTACCAATGTATTAGATCACACCTGAAGTGATAAGGCGAATACACCGTCGTTATGTAATACGATGATATTGAGTAGTTTCTGTCATTGCACGACAGAAAGTCAAGCACGGCTTTCTATGGGGAACGATTACCATAGCAAGGCAAGTTCAAAACAAGGTTTTTGCGGTTTTCTTTTGCCCTGTTTGTCCAATACACCTTCGAAACGTTCTCGGTAGGCTGTCTACAACCTATGGCAGTGAAATTTCAGAGAGAAATTAGTATCCTCGCAAAAATCTCCTCCTGTCACGTTAATATTAACTTTTATGTGTGATGAATTCATATTCTGCCCTACATCCTTCAACAGCAGTTTTCCGTTGAGGCTGCTAATTCATAGGGTGGTGGCACAATACTAAATTCTTTCCTATTATTAATAAACTGTATGCATGCCATGTCGATACTTAATTGGTACTTTGGTTATTTCCTCAAGACAAGAAGCTGATCATAGCAGCGATCATTGCTAAGGCCCTTGAAACTCAATAATGAGTTTTCTCATCACATTTTTTTCAGCCTATATGGGAACTATTTCATTATTTGGCTCTATTTTTACTCATGTCTGAGACTTCCGATACAGGTTTCCTACCAAAATTCCAATATTGACTGAAAAGGTGATGCTTGAAACGAATTTGTCAAAATAAATGAATTATTTTTTCAGATTTTGGTCCGCTAACCGCCCAAAATCATCACGCGGGCGGGGGACGAGAAACTAATTAATCGGTTTCAAGGGCCTAATCCGAAACATCAAAAATATCATCAAAATCATATTTTTGTACTGCATGGATATGCAAACATACCTGCAAGTGGTTGGCTTGAAATCCATGTATTAATGACAATGCATTATCTTGTTATTCCGCTTCTTTAATTTCTTAGACGTGCGTATCAAAATTCCGACTTTAGATAAAAAAAGCGCCGTTCTTGTGAATATCCCAGATTTTAAGCTTGATATTGTGCACCGTGATCAATACCTTTTTGACCCAAACACAAACATTATGTCTTTGTTGTTTCTGTGCGGTAAAACCACAATCAGCTGTGTAGATTTTGAGATGTCCATCGCTGTACATGATGTCTATTTGCGGGAGACGGTATTACAATTTCCTCAAATACTTCCATTTTTTTTCCCTATTTGGTGTTGGTTGTTTCTACATATAAAATCAATATGGAATGTAACACAACTTATCCTGATTTAGAGTTTTAAAACAAATGCATTTCCACATTTTTCGATTCTCTCGCATTATCGCTGCTTGTCACTCAATTCCCAGTTTCCCGACTCCGGTCAGAAACAAATGCCGATCAAATAATTATTTTCTGATATTTCATATTTTTCAACTTTTTTAGTAAATGACAGTTATTTCATGCAATATTTCACCCAAAAGACGCATTTTTAAGCACTCTTTTTGCTCTCAGACCCCTCCACTATCGTCAGGGCCGCTAATAATTATCCATATCTATGGGCTTTCCTATGTACGATAGTCTTTTCCCCAGGCATGTAGAGATCAGCGGAATTTGGTCATATCGCACGTGTAAATATCGCACGGTGCCTTGAAGACTAGCGATAAGATTTCTACCGATATGACCGTGCGCTTCAAGCATGTTTTCTTCAACGGTAGTGGTGTGAAGTTAAAACATGAATAGTTTAAATTAAATTGTACACATTTGAAACTTAAGTATTGCAAAATATAATTATACTAGTAATGAAGCTGTTTTTAGTCTGGACTTTGTTGTTTTTTAATTTAGTTACTTCAACCCCGCCTTATGGAAACACCCGGTATACCCTCCATTTGTTTGGCGCGTCCGTTAAGTATTTCCCATTGTGTAGTCTCTGGTGTCCCAGACTGCGAAAGATAAAATCTAAATGGTACATGAGGCAAGAAGATTTTACATTATCACATGCCTGGAAAAAGTGGGGAATTTGGGAATCTTGCTCTTGGAGGGAAATTTTAGACCTTTAAATAAAGAAATACATAATATTAAAGGGAAGTTTTAATCTTGGAGGGAATTTTGTACTCTTGAGGGAAATATTTTGGATTGGGTCTTCCCGGGAAATTTTTGCATTTTTTCCAGCCCTGGTTATCAGTCCGTCATAGATGACTGTGTGTAAATGAATCTAAATCTCAAATAATCTCTGGAAACGAGGTGTTTCTATAGGAGTTTTTGCTTTGAATATTCCACCATCAGGGACGTTACATTGCCCACCCCTCTGTATTCAAATGTAATTCCACCATACTTGAAAGCTAAGAATTTATTTTTATTTCTGGTACTGATATTAACTACTAATGTTTAACAAGAACACATCAAACATCTAGAAAGCTTATTTCATTAACAAGAAATAGCTTCAAAGTCTGTGGCATGGACGTTACGAAAATTGACACGCAGTTATTTTTTTTGGACATCATTTATAACCAAAACCTCTGTAATGGCAATCTCAGTTCATTACTCCACTCTGTTTAGTATTTAAGCTATGGTACACGTTATGTAACTTTGAATTAAAATAAAGGAAAGCATCTTCTTATAATATAGAAAAGCTTTCCAAATGTATGTCATGGACATTACATTTGTGTAAATGTCATGACGTTCATATTTGGAATTTTCAACAATATTTCGCTCATTCCAAAATTGATAACCCATAGGAGTATGTGCTTATTGTATTGCTCAGCAGTTTGTTTGATGCCATAGAATCTATTTTTGAAGTTTCATGATGTTTGAATAGTGTAGTATTTAAAATAACCATTTTAGGTCAACCTTTGTACGAGGCGCTTTTTCTTATTTTTTTTTCACACAGAAACGCTTTGTTGAAAAACCTACTCTTACATATACCACATAAGATAACCAAATATGTGAAATGCCCTCCCTAAATTTGAGCATCTTGATCTATTTTTTTATCTTTATTAGTTTGCCTGTAACATTCATTTGAATATGCTGATGTGCCCATTGAAAAGCACAGTGGTCAATGCACTTTTTCCCCTTTACAAATTCAATGGGAGTTTTTCCAAGAAATAAACTTTAGGCCACTCACCAACTAAAGGTGATAGAAGGGTAAACTTCTTGAGCAGGTAAAACTTATTATTATCTTCCAGTTGTTACCCTTTGGAAGGTATCGTATTTAAAAAAGTTGCGAAAATGATGTAAAGGGCCCTCGTGCCCAATTTTGACCTAAAATGGTCCTTTTAAGCAAGATCAATTATCAAACGTGTCATGACAACTTCAAGAACAGATTCTATGACATACAACCAACATAAGTTTTCACATTCCCCTAACAAACATCCCATAATACCAATTATCTGGGGTGTTTAAATGTGTAACGTCCATGACGTAACGTCCATGACGTAACGTCCATGACGCTCATTAGCATATTTCTGTCCAATTTTCACCTAAAATGGTCATTTTTAAGAATTCTAATAATCAAAATGTCATGAAAACTTCAAGAACAGATTCTTGACATCAAAAACATAATTTTTAAACATTACCATAACAAACATCCCATAATACCAATTATCTGGGGTGTTTAAATGTGTAACGTCCATGACGTAACGTCCATGACGTAACGTCCATGACGCTCATTAGCATATTTCTAATTAGTATAATTATTTTTTTCACATCTTATTATCTCCATGTACATTAACATTGTGTACTAAAATATTGATTATATCAATTGCATGGGAGTGTAGTTACATGAAAAATAGTAATAAAACGTCATGAGCGTTACATACATTCATGGAAAATCAGAAGTAAAATTTGAAACTCAAAGAGCGCCCTCAAGATAACTGCATTTGATTTAAAAGTGTTAGTTATACAAGTTACCTATCTTGGTATTAGGTTCAGAAGGAATACATTTCAGTGGTCAATATTCACCGATACAGGACTCAAATATTGACAGTACCAATTGTATAGAGTAAAAATTGCAGAATCTGTTGTCGTAATAAATTTTTTCCAAAAACCATAAAAAATAAGAAAAAAACTGAAAATTCCCACTGAAAATGGAATGCATTATACAGATAAGGTATATTTCTTCCATGTTCAATGTGAATTGTTGCATTAAAATTGAATTTTCAATTTTTAGGCTCAAGGGGACATTGTGTGGAATAGGCCCTATGTATCGTAATTGGGTCCTGAACCTATAGAACGTAGCAAGAAAATTGAACGTTTTGTCGGTACTTCAGTGCTCGCAGACACCAAAAAGTGAACACGCAATCGCTATGGTCACATCCAACATTTTTCCACAATGGCTTTGTATTATTCCATTCTTGTGAATTTTTCCAACCAACTGGTTTCAATTTACGTCCAACTTGTTTTTTTCAATTTTTACAAATGGGGATTACGTACTTACAGTGTTGTAGCTAGCATTTTTTAGTGGTGGGTGTTTATTTTGATGAAAATTTGACATTTTTTCATGTTATGCTGAGCTGGTGGGCTCTGCCGCCCACCACCCCCACTATAGCTACATCCTTGAGTACTTACCGACCGCCGTACATTGTACGCTGTTTTGATGTGCAATCAAATTTATTTGGTTCAGCTTGAGAGATAGCGATTGGCCCTCTCCCATTTGAACAGACTGGAGACTGTCACACACAATATGAAAGAATCTTTAAAAAAACATCTTTTAAAAAAAAAGAAAAAAATATTAGCTTTTTTTTTTACAACTTAATTTTCAAAAGCTAAAGGCCCATGCAGTCACCTGCAAGTGATAGAAATGTGCATATTGTGTGTGTGCGGTTAAACCCCCCAAAAAAATTCACTCTCCTTGATGATCTTAGGGTGCTGGTGCCATTCAGCTCTACACTAGTTACTACGCTACTGAACTGTCATGTTGTGGATCAAAGCTAGGGGAAGCTGAAATATAAACACAAATAGAAAGGGATATAATTTATTGCCCAAACAGAAAAGAAAGTGTGTTAATGTAAATATTAAAGTCCCAAAAAGTAGTCGTGCTTTGTCCCAATGTGTGGTGTGACTCAAATAAAATGATAAAAATCAAATTTCTGAGACATTATAAATTTACCTTTGCACATATAAGGTAAGAGTCAAGAATACATAATAATGAAAAGTCACCTACTCACACTGAAAAAAAAAATGAAACAGAAACTGGGAATTGAACTTTCCATTGGCCTAATCCCTCTTTAACAATAACAGCACATTTTTAAGAGACCGTCCCCATTTTCCCCCAAAAATTTTGAGATTTTGAACAGCTAAATTAATTGGACCTATTCAAAAGTGTCTATCGCCACGACGGCCCATGCGGTCAAAATTGGTCGTTATTGGAACCGCTACGCATGACAAGTCAATCTCGTAACTTCCTGGAAAATGTGTCTCGCAAAATTCCTGGCATGTCAAATCACCAAAAATCTCGCAACTACCGTAAATTAATTATTACTTTCGAAGATAAATGTATGTATAAAGTAAAATAGCAGTTGAAGGCACTTGAGTTGAAATTCTGGTGCTATAGAAGATTCAACCCATCATGTCAAATACCGTAGTACTTTTCTAAAGGTATAAGCATTGAATGAGGGACATGTGCACATTGTGCAGTGGGTGGAAATTAAAATTCCACGCTAAATCTATCGATACATGTCGTACGATAACAGAGAAAAATCAATTCTATGCTTAATGAAAACATTCAAGTCAACGTAAACCCATTTATAGCTGCACTAAATCTCAAAACCTTTTGACTAATCGTATTTGCTTCAGTGGTATTCAATGTAATAGGTGAGTTGAACGTTATTGACTTTTGAGCGTCCGTGTTTTGGATACAAAGGAACACAAAAGTCTATGTAAAACTGATGTCAACATAAAAGGCCAGATTATCTTAGTTCTTTCATGAAGTAGGTGAATTGGACCACATATTTTCTTTTTCTGCCTCCTCTCCCAACTAATGGACGCTGTCCAAAACTTTTCCTCTTGTTACACGATGGGTTGAATCTACTATAGTTATATTCAATTGAATAAATTGCAGAGACAAAATAAAACTTTGAAGAATCTTCAAATCGGGAACGTGAAACATGTTTATTTTTTTACTTGAACTGAAAAAGAAATATAAAACAATGAACAAGTAGGTCTACTCTAAACCTCTATAGATTAGTAAATGAGTCAGAGGCAGGCAAAGATTGCATGCAAAGACCGCGATTTGGGAGTTTTGCCGTACTCTGGCTTTTTGATAGCCCTGCATGGATTTTGTTTGTGTATGTGTGACGTTGTGCGTTCTTCTCCACTCTCCGCACGACGGTCTTGTGAATATCCTTTGCCATTCCTGTGTATGGTAACACTTGGGCATGAATTCAGTATTCTGCTACCACATCCTTCATCATGCAGTTTATTCCGTTGAGGCTGCCAAATTCATAGGGTGGTGGCACAATACTAAATTCTTTCCAAATTTTTTATTATTTTTATCATTTGAGAGCAAAAAGAAGAAATTTTTAAATTAGGATAATTAATATCGGAGTCACAGAGATCCCGATATCACGATAATAATTCAACAGTTGCTGGAAATGGCCTTCCAATATGAAATGGCCAGGAAATAGCGACATATACGTGTCTACACTCATCCATTAGGCCAAGGGAATTTGATTCTTAGTTTCCTGTTGGAGCACGCATCAGATAGGGTGGCTGATTTAACCCTAACACGTCACCGGGGCTTTTCCCCCAAAACGGCCAAGAGTCAATGAGAATCAATCCATTCGTGTCTCTTGACGTACGAGAGTCAATCAGAGTCATTTGTTGACTATTAGTGACTCTCGGACGTTTTCCCCGCAGAGAAATAACTTGCGGAAAATCGTTAACGGCCAAAAGTCAATAGAAATCATTGGGTGTTCTGCAGGTAAAGCGTCCGAAAGTCAACCAGAATCATTGGGTGTTCTGCCGGTTTTTTTTTTTTTTTTTTTTTGTTGCTGGAAATGGCCTTCCAATATGAAATGGCCAGGAAATAGCGACACATACGTGTCTACAGGCTCCAAAATAAGAATTAGGGAGGGCAAGGCAATTTTGCCCAATTTTAAAAGGGCACCAAGGCATTACATGTTAAAGAATAGCAAATTTTTTAGGGCACCAAGGCAAATGGTAGGGGCACCTAAGGCAAATCGCCTTAGGTGCCTTAGGTTATTTTGGAGCCTGTGTCTACACTCATCCATTAGGCCAAGGGAATTTGATTCTTAGTTTCCTGTTGGAGCACGCATCAGATAGGGTGGCTGATTTAACCCTAACACGTGACCGGGGCTTTTCCCCCAAAACGGCTAAGAGTCAATGAGAATCAATCCATTCGTGTCTCTTGACGTACGAGAGTCAATCAGAGTCATTTGTTGACTATTAGTGACTCTCGGACGTTTTCCCCGCAGAGAAATAACTTGCGGAAAATCGTTAACGGCCAAAAGTCAATAGAAATCATTGGGTGTTCTGCAGGTAAAGCGTCCGAAAGTCAACCAGAATCATTGGGTGTTCTGCCGGTAAAGCAGCTGAAAATCAATCAGAATCAATTGATTTTCAATGTCTTTTGCCAGGAAAGCGTCCGAAAGTCAATCAAAATCAGTGACCGGAATGTACGCTCTACTTCCAGGCCCAACATAAGTCCACAGTGGGGGAAAACCCTGTGGGACGTCAGGTATAAAATAGTTTTTAACGTCCGAGAGTCAATTGGAATCAATTGGCACCCCTTGATTGCTTTTCAATGACTCTCGGATGGGTTAGAGTTAGTATGCACTATGCACATATCATCAGCACTCGTACTTTCCACCCCGCCGTATTCTTTGGTACAATGCACACCGCGATTGATGTAATCCTGTTGTACGCCCGGGTTGTACGAAAATATAATCCTACAACATTCAATTTCTTTTTGAATTCATTGAAGTTTTGATCTTCCAAAATTCAGTGTGTCATCTCATATTTAAAAAGCACATACGTGTACGTCGAATTAGGATATTTTAAGACAATTGAAATAACAGAAATATCAACAGACATTGGTTAATTATATACTGTCTTTAAAGGTGCTTGTTCCGATCATCTTTGGGATTAACCGGAAGTAGTATAAATTTTGATATCAGATGAAAGGCTGTATTTTTCTCATTGTTGTCCTGAAATTTCAGCTTTCAAATCCATTTCTTTCTCAAGATTTCGATAAGAAACTACAGTTTTAGTGGTTATACCATCAATATTAGCACAGTAGTGAATAGGGCGTTGCACTATGCATTATCGCGTCTAGCATCAAAACCGCAATTCTGTTTCCCACGGTACTTAATAGTCATTGTGTACAAGTGTCAAGCTCTCATATCAGAGTAGAGAACACGATAGACAAAAATCGGAACAAGCAAGCTCATGAGCTATTATACGTGCACGGCGTGATCTTGTGTTCGCCAACTGAGCATGTGGTGAGCAATTATTGGTACCCCTTTAGGGCCTATTGCATTGTCTGCCCGGTAGACTCTTTCTGCTGTAATTGTCCCCACTGAACAAAGTTCGGAAGGGGACTATAAAATGGGCTCCTTCCATATGTCCGTGTGACCGTATGTCCGTGAGAAAAATTTTAACCATGAATGTCTGTGAGAAAAATGTTAACCCTGGAACATTTGGCCATATCTTTTGTTTTAGATGAGCTAGAGTAGCCAAACTTGGGGTATCTTGTAGGAGGGGAATGGCCCCTACTAACCATGTAATTCATTCCCCCAAGGTCCTCCCCTGGGTCTGTCGGGGGGGTAAGGAAAAAGAATAATATTGCACAGAAAAGGTCAACATTTGGCCATATCTTTTTCCTAGATAAGCTAGAGTAGCCAAACTCAGTTATATTATAGAAGGGCAGAAGCCCCTACTAACCATGTAATTCATTCCCCCAGGGTCCTCCCCTGGGTGTGTCGGGAAATATAAAAATAGGTCAACATTTGTCCATATCTTTTTTTCTAGATGAGCTGGAGTAGTCCAAACTTGGGTATATTGTAGAAGGGTACAATCCCCTACTAACCATGTAATTCATTCCCCCAGGGTCCTCCCCTGGGTCTGTCAGGGGGATAGGAAAATATTTAGGTCAAAATTGCACAAAAAGGTCAACATTTGGCCGTATCTTTTTTTCTAGATGAGCTAGAGTAGCCAAACTTGGGTGTATTGTAGAAGGGCACACTCCCCTACTAACCATGTAATTCATTCCCCTGGGTCCTCCCTTGGGTCTGACAGGGGGTGGTGTAAACCTTGGAACATTTGGCAATATCTTTTGGTCCAGATGAGCTAGAGTAGCCAAACTGGGGGTATCTTGTAGGAGGGGAAAGGCCCTACTAACCATGTAATTCATCCCCCAGGGTCCTCCCTGGGTCTGTCGGGGTGGGGAAACGTCAAAAAGGCACCATTTCACAGACATTTGATCCTTTTAGATGTTTTTAGAGTTATTTTTGGTGAGTTATGGATGAGTTCATTGATGAGTTGTTTTAGAGTTATTTTTTGGCAAGTTATGGCTGGAGTTCATCAACAAGTTTTTTTTTTGTGACTTAAGGATGAAGTTCATCGATGATTTGTTTCTGTGAGTTACGGATAATTACGGGCAAGTGGTGAAAAGTTATTTTGGTGGGTGGAAGGACATTGCATGAATTATCTATGGTGGGGTGGTCTAGTGGTCCTGGGTTTAAGGGAGTGAGTGTTAGCCAGAATTAAGGGGGCATGGTCTAGTGCAGTTTAGGTTTTCACTTCTTAGTGATCACAACATTCGGCGGGGACATATTTACGCATTGCGTAAATATGAGTTTCGCCTTGTTTTATGTGCTATGCAGTCAATAAGGTTTTTAATGTAAGACCAATGCATGCATTGCATGTATGCATGCATCGTTGTTAATATTTACATGTAAATTCGAACATGATATGGGCACAAAAATGCTTTCATGTATGATGGTCTGGCAATTTTATCAATGACTCTGTTGCATTGACGTCAAATGCGTCATAAGGCAACGATTGTACATGCACTGTACAAATTATTTTTCCAATGGGTAAATTGCACTGTGCACCAGTTCTGTGCTGTAGAAATTTTGTGCGGAAATGCTAAATTCTAGCGAGTAAGATTGCCCTTGGTTTTTTAAAAACCAGGGTGAGACCTGAGGAGTGAGCACTAAGGAAGGGCGCACACAACCACTAAATCACGCCACCATATACAGAACCACGAAATCTGTGGTTGGTTGGTTGTTTTTTTTTCGGAAGACCCGCACTATCTCTTCAGGCAAACCACAAAAGGTGTTGGATCGAAGAGTCACTGACAGACGGTAGCTTCAAGTAAATCTATACCACCCAAGTCATTACAACATAATAAACTTCACCAGCTGGGAAGCACTTTCGTGTTGATTTCACAAGGCGATCCCAGTTATAAAAATATCCTTCCAAGAAACATCGTCTGGCATGTGGTTCAGAGAGTTTACCGTTGCAAAGATCAGGCTACGATGGTTTCTGCAGGATTTTCAATGGCTTCCATCGCGTGGGCTTCAGTATGTTAGTAGTGAATTATGGAGAGAAGAATGTCACGAATTGTTAAAACCTTTAACGTGGGTGACTCGTCGACCTTCAATAGCTCCTACAACAAATCCTTATATTAGACGTTACTGGTAATAGGCATAAAAATAGTAAAACTACTAGTAATTATGCGTTAATTTTAATGACTTGGGCAATTTTTTAGTAGACTAACCTTGGTTTAAAAAAAAAAAAAAAAAAAAAAAAAAAAAAAAAAAAAAAAAAAAAAAAAAAAATAAGAAAAGTTGGTTAATAGGGCTGTATGAATGGGTAAAATTATGTCAGATTTACCCTTTATGGGTGCATGAATGGGTAAAAGTCATATTAATTTTGCATTAAAATGACCAAAAAATATTTTAAAATGCACCCAAGTTGTTTTAGCAGGGAGTTAAATACCAAACAAGAAAAAACTGTGGTGAATTTCCCATGGAACTCCTGTATAGACAATTACAGAACACTTAAGCAAACAGAATGGAAAGCAATCTGAAATTGTCACTGTTGAAATGACTTTGATTGCAAACCAAGCAATGTATACAGTGAAAAGCTCTCTTAAAAACTTCAGGAAGTTAACCCTCAAAATTTGTTCGGAAGTTACATGTGGATTATAGTTTCATATTTGTGTGTGAACACCGTATCTGCAAGTCATGGTACATTCATTGAAAAGAATATACATGGACATTATTTATCTTGGGCCACCAGTAATTTTTCTTGAAGGGTGCCCACTACTGTTATGATTTTGATTTCGTAATGTGGTTATTCAACTAAATATATTATTACCATACTATATACATTACGGCGGTCCGGTAAGGATGTAATCGTGATTTAAAATTGAAAAAATTATAGTGTAAATTGAAAAAAGTGTTTTAAAACTTAAACATTCTTGAGACTGGAAAAATATCGAAAGGCCATTTGGGAAAAGGATGAGCCCGGGCCGTAGAGATACTTGTGTTAAATTTTAGTGTCTGGGAGCAGAGCAGTGAAAAGTACCGGATTTAATAAAATTTTAGTTTTTAGGTTCAGACCCAAGTACGATATATATTCAAAACAAAAACAGACCCTCGGATGCACAAACATCCATAGAACCCCTAACAGTTGTTTTCAGAGATATTTGAGATTTGTTGCATTTACACACAGTAGAGTATGGGGAAATGCATAGGGGGAGGCTAGAAAGATCTTCAGTACCAATTTAGATAAATCTTTCGCAGACTGTGATACAGACTACATGTGGGAAAAATTACTTTCCGGGCTGGCCGTAAATCATGTACATATGTGAGTTATAGCAACATTTTGCAAAGAATCATGTTCATACATGAAGAATTCGGCAGGCAATTGAGCTATGGAAGGACTAATAAAGCTCATAACTGGGTTTGGGGCAATTTCAGTGGAGGACCAAGATTATCAACTGGCTGAGAGAAAATTAAGAGTAGAAGAGTAGTGGCTATTAGCAGCTTATTAAGCCACCAAAAAAGTTGTCTTGAACTTCATCCTGCCCCCATTTTGGCTCTAAATCTAGAGCTCAAAATGACCCCAAAACTGAGCGCCCACTGGGAAGATTTCTGAACATCCTATGATCATACGCAGTTCACCTTGGAGAATTTCTATACAAGGAGTATACAAACAAATAATTTAAATAATGTGTTGTACTTTCAGTCAAACATGTGAAACACAAATTTTTACGTAAACTGGATACACAAATTTTAGAGGAAATCACAGTGACAGACAGGCAAACCATTGTGTGTGTGGGTTAGGTTACTGGAAAACTCGCAGATATCGCCTGCCTATCGGTTTCAAATTCTGTGAATCAGCTTGGGTAGCCAGTAGGCAGTAGTGGACTGTACACATTACAGTGGCATTTCATGTATTTTAATGTGCGTGCATGTAGCTTGGGGTGCTGAGGAAGTGCGACCACCCCGGGTCTCAAGAGGGCATTGAAATAGGGTTTAAATTGTGAAAAAGTGCATATTTTTCCCGGGGTTTCGCCCCTGAACCCCTTCCGGGGCTCTAGCCCTGAAACCCACCGGGGGCCTTAAGCAACCCTCTGGACCCCCTGCAATTGTGGTTTGGATCATCCCCATGATAAGCAACCAGGGGGCCAGTAGGCAACAAACCGAGCAAGAGTGACATCCGATGGGTTTTTCCAAATCGCATCACATATGTGGTAAATTTTGAAACAGGCCCAGCAGAATTTTACAATGAAATCAGAAAAAGTGCACATTGTCTAAAATTGGGATTTCACCAAAGCCAGAGTTCATTGCCTCAACACCTCATTTTACTTGAGACATGAGGATATTTCCAGAAGAAAGCACCCCCAATTTTTTTTCCACACCTGAGTTGTTTTGCATATTTGGAATGCTCACCAATGTATTAGATCACACCTGAAGTGAATAAGCTAAATATGCTGTCATCATGTAATAAGATCAAGAAGATGATTTTGCATTTTCTGTTGTGCATGACAAAATCAAAGCATGCTTTTCTATGGGACCGATTACAATAGACAAGTTAAAAACAGTTTAGGTTTTCTTTTGTTCTTTTTTGACCAATAAACCTTCGAAACGTTCTTGGTAGGTGTTCTACCACTGATCAAATACAATTGAGAGAAGTTTGAATCCTCAAAAAATCTCCTCCCGTCTCTTTAACATATGTATTATCTCTTCCCATTCACAGATTCTATAAGATTCCAGGCAAAATGATGTTCAGAAGTCTTCTCAAGACCTACTTATGCAGATATTGTCCTAGAGGTTGGCACTGTTTTGATCAATTCAGAAGACATGTAAGAAGGCATCAGAAGCACCTGGGCAAAATCCATAGAAGCAAAGCTGTTCATTATAAATCTGTTCATAAAGAAAGAATTTTTCAGTGCACCCAATGTGGTTATTGTTTTGCAAGTGAATCGACTTTAGCACTGCACACCAGAACTCTTACTGATGATAAATCATTGCAGTGCTTTTGGAGTAATAAATCATTTGCACAAAAATCAGAATTGGCTGTACACAAAAGAACTCAAACAGATGACAAGCCATTTCACTGCACTCAGTGTGGTCAGCATTTTACACAGAAATACAGTTTGACAAGTTGCAATAGAGTGTTGCACACTGGTGACGAGCCATTTGATTGTGATCAGTGTGGTAAATGTTTTGCACAGAGACCACAATTGACAAGACACCACAGAGTGCACGCTGGTGACAAACCATTTTACTGTGACATTTGGGGTAAATGTTTTGCACAGAAGTCACATTTGACAAGCCACAACAGAGTGCACACTGATGTCAAATCATATCATTGTGAAAAGAGTGGTAAATGTTTTGCATCCAAATCCGATTTGACAAATCACCATAGAGTGCACACTGGTGAAAAACCATGTAAGTGTGTTAAGTGTGGTAAATGTTTCGCAATGCCATCACATTTGACAACGCACAAAAGGGTGCACACTGGTGAGAAACCATTTCAGTGTGATCAGTGTGGTAAATGTTTTGCATCCAAATCCGATTTGACTAAACACCATAGAATGCACACTGGTGACAAACCATGTAAGTGTGGTAAGTGTGGTAAATGTTTTGCAATGCCATCACATTTGACAAGGCACAAAAGGGTGCACACTGGTGAGAAACCATTTCAGTGTGATCAGTGTGGTAAATATTTTGCATCCAAATCCGATTTGACAAGTCACCTTAAAGTGCACACCGGTGACAAACCATTTTGCTGTGACGTGTGTGGTAAATGTTTTGCACATAAATCTGTTTTGACAAG
The DNA here is from genome assembly GCA_023653785.1 of Ophioderma brevispina. Lineage (NCBI taxonomy): Eukaryota > Metazoa > Echinodermata > Ophiuroidea > Amphilepidida > Ophiodermatidae > Ophioderma > Ophioderma brevispina. The sequence continues at coordinate 19,966 of JAMKCH010018232.1, forward strand.
ACACTTAAGAGTGCACACTGGTGAGAAACCATATCAATGTGATCAGTGTGGTAAATGTTTTGCAGAGAAATATAATTTGAAAAATCACCATAGAGTGCACACTGGTGAAAAAACATTTTGCTGTGACATGTGTGGTAAACGTTTTGCAAAGAAACCCGATTTGACAAGACACCATAGAGTGCACACTGGTGAAAAACCATTTAAGTGTGATAAGTGTGGTAAACGGTTTGCAAAGAAATCAGATTTGACGATGCACAAAAGAGTGCACACTGGTGACATAACAACTCAGTGTGTTCGGTGTGGTAAATGTTTTGCATACAACTCCGATTTGACTAAACACCATAGAGTGCACACTGGTGACAAACCATTTAAGTGTGATCAGTGTGGTAAATGTTTTAAACAGAAATCACATTTGACAGTACACAACAGAGTGCACACTGGTGACAAACAATTTCAGTGTGATCAGTGTGGTAAATGTTTTGCATACAAATCCGATTTGACTAAACACCATATAGTGCACACTGGTGACAAACCATTTAAGTGTGATCAGTGTGGTAAATGTTTTGCATACAAATCCAGTTTGACTAATCACCAGAGTGCACACAGGTGACAAACTGTTGTGCTGTGATATGTGCAGTAAATGTTTTGCCCAGAAATCACATTTGACAAAACACAACACTGGTGACAAACCATTTCAGTGTAATCAGTGTGGTAAATGTTTTGCATTCAAATACAATTTGACAAAACACCATAGATTACACACTGGTGACAAACCATATTGCTGTGCTATTATATTAGTCTAGCAGATTATATTGGTTCCCATGCCCCCTCCCCCTTTAAAACTAAATTATAACATGATTTTTAGAATCTATACGACATCTACTTAAAAGATTTTTGATGTTCCCAAATCAAATATTGTCCCATGGGGTCTGTTTGGCGGCCATCTTGGATTAAGAGGGATTAAGCGGGAATTATTCAGCGTTTATCGTTCCGTGAGTAAAAATAAACCAAATGTACTTGAGCATTTGCACAGAATTGCGTGCGCCACGCACAATATACACACTGCTTCTCTTGTGTTGTCTTGCATCTACATTATTCCATCAGTTTGCACTGTTATGAGGCCCACCTAATTTGGTGGTAATCAAAGTATAGATAGTGCGAACTATACTTTTCTGGACTGCTCATGCTCATAGCTACAATTTGTACAATTTGATACCAAATTTTTGTCAAGATCCATGCATTTTGAAAGTTAGGTCCCTGTACAATGACGAATCAGAAGTGCAATGACCTCTATCACATTTTCACCCATCTCTCTGCAACTGAATATCGCAAATATGCCAAAGTATATATTTTCTGATTCCTTATGATGAGACGATTCATTTGAGATACTTTTCAACTCAATCAAACCATTTTATATGACCGATCTCTTTGGATCCACAGTTGAACAGCCAGTTCCCAAACCCTCTCTGTGTGTGTTTATTTTAGCTGGGGAAAACCGTCATAATCAATCGCCTGCCTTCGTTTCACATTCTGTGACATCAGCTTGGGTAGCAAGTAGGCAGTAGTGGACTGTACACATTACAAGCATTATTCATGATTTATTAATGTGCTTGCATGTTGCTTTGGGTGCTGAGGAAGTTGCGCCACCCCGTCTCAAGAGGGCAGTAAGAGGTTTAAATTGTGAAAAATGCATATTTTCTCTCCCGGGTTTTGCGCCCCTAACCCTTCCGGGGCCCTCTAGCCCGAGAACCCACGGGGGCCTGTAAATCAACCCTCTGGACCATCACCCTGTCAATTGTGGTTTGCATCCCCTCCCCATGATACGCAACCCGGGGCCGTAGGCAACAAACCGGCAAGATGACATCCGGATGGATTTTCCAAACTCTGCACATCACAATGTGGTAATTTTTAAACAGTCCCCATCCTCAGAATTTTACGAATGAAATCATAAATTGCACATTGTCTAAAATGGGATTTCACACGCCAGATTCATTGCCATCAACACCTCATTTTTCCTTGAGCCATGATATCTTCCCAGAAGAAGCACCCCCCAAGTTTTTGCCACACCTGAGTTGATTTTGCATATTTTGGATGCTCACCACTGTATTATGAGATCACACCTGAAGTGAATCAGCTAAATATTCCGTCATTATGGTATAGATCTAGAGAAGATGATTTGTGCCATTTCTGTTTTTCATACAAAATCAAGCATCGCTTTTCTTGGGACCGATCCAATAAGACAAGATTAAAAACCGTTTTAGGTTTTCTTTTGTTCTTTTTTTGTGACCCAATGAACGCCTATCGAACGTTCTCGGTACGTGTTCTACCACTGATCAAATACAATTGAGAGAAGTTTGAATCCTAAAATCTCCCTTCCGGTCTCTTTTAAAATATGTATTATCTCTTCCCATTCACAGATTCTATGAGAGTCCCAGCAAAATGAGTGCAAGAAAGTCTTTCAGACCTACTTATGCAGATATTGTCCTAGAGGTTGGCACTGTTTGAGATCAATTTCAGCAACCTGTAAGAAGGCATCAAAACGCACTCGCAAACACAGTCCCTATCGCAAAGCTATCCTTAAACCTAGTCTCTGTTACACCTCACGACATGACACTCTGCTCTCTCTCAGTGCCCCTGGGGGCACGGGGCCATCGTACACCCCAATTGTGGTATTTTTTGCAATTGAATCGACTTTAGCACGCACACTCAGAACTCTTATGATGATAATCATTGCAGTGCTTTGGAGTAATTAAAATCATTTGCACAAAAGTCAGAATTGGCTGTAACACAAAAAACTCAAACCGATACCCATTTCAACTGCACTCAGTTGGGTCAAGCATTTAACACACGATCCCGTTTGACAGTGTGCAATAGAAGTGTTGCACACTGGGTGACGAGGCCATTTGATTGTGATCCGTGTGGTCATGTTTTGCACAGAGACCCCAATTGACCAAGACACCACACACAGAGTGCACCGCTGGTCGACAACCATTTTTCTGTGACATTTGGGTAAATGTTTGCAAACAGAAGTCACTTTGATAAGGCACAACAGAGTGCACACTGATGTCCATCATATCATTGTGAACGAAGTTGTCAATGTTTTGCATCAATCCTGATTTGACAAATCACCACATACGAGTGGCACACTGGTGAAAAGCCCGTAAGGTGGTTAAGTGTTGAGTAATGTTCGCAATGCCATCCAGTTGACAATGGCACACAATGGTGCACACTTGTGAGCAACCATTCCGTGATGATCAGTGTGGTCAATGTTTTTTTGCATCCAATCCGATGTGAACTACACACAATAGAAAATGCCACTGGTGACAAAAAACATGTAAGGTGATAAGTGTGGTAAAGTTCTGCATGCCCTCCATTTGCAAAGGCAGCAAAAGGTGCACACTGTGAAAGAACCATTTTCAATGTGATCATGTGGTAAATGTTTTGCTCACAAATCCGCTTTGACAAGTCACCTTAAAGTGCACACCGTGACAAACCCCTTTTGCTGTTACGTGTGTGCTAAATGTTTGGCAACATAAATCTGTTTCTTGACAGACCTGAAGAGTGCCAATGTTGAGAACCTATCATGTGATCATGTGAGTAATTTTTTGAGAATATATTTGAAAAATCCCATAGCTGCACCCTGGGTGAAAAAACATTTACTTTGCTGTGACATGTGTGGTACACGTTTTGGCAAGAAAACCCCGATTTGACAAGACACCATAAAGTGCATACTTGTGAAACACCCTTTAAGTGTGATAAGTGTTGGTAACCGGTGTTGCAAGAAATCAGTTTGCACGATGCACAAAAGAGTGCACACTGGTGACTAAGCCCTCAGTGTAGTCGTGTGGTACCTGGTTGTGCATAGCACTCCGATTTGACTAAACAACCAGCATTGCACACTTGTGACAAACCAATTTAGTGTTGAATGCATTGTGTAAATGGGTTTAACAGAAATCCATTTGACAGTAAACCCAAGAGTGCACACTGGTGACAATCCAGTTCAGTGTGATCAGTGTGGTAATGTTTTGCATACAAAATCCGAATTGGACTAAACACCTAGGTGGCCCACTGGTGACAAACCATATTAAGTGTGAATTCAGTGTAGGTAAGTTTTAAAACCATAACTCCTTGAAAGTACACAACAAAGAGTGCACACTGGTTACAAAATTCAAGTGTGCTTCAGTGTGGTACATGTTTGCATAACAATCAACAGGTTTGACACTCACCAGAGTGCACCAAGGATGACAAACTTGTGCTGTGATATGTGTGATAAATGTTTTGCCCAGAAATCACATTTGACAAAACAACACTGGAGGACAAACCCATTTCAGTGTCTAATCAGTTGTGGTAAACTGGTTTTTGCATTCACAATACAATTTGACAAAACCCATAATTACACCACTGTAGAACAACCATCTTCTGTGCTATTATATTAGCTCTAGCGATTAGAGTGTTCCCTGCCCCCCTCCCCCTCTTAAAAACCAATTATAACATGATTTTTAGAAATCTATACCCATCTACTATAACAAGATTTTTTGATGTCCCAAATTCAAATATTGTCCCATGGGTCTGTTTGGCGGCCTCTGGATTAAGAGGGATGAGCGGAATTATTCAGCGTTTGTCGTTCCGTGAGTAAATATAACCAATGTACTTACATTTGCACAGAATCGCGTGCCGCCACGCCCCTATACACAGCTTGTCGAAGCCGCTAGTACCCAGCCAACAGCAAACACCTGCATCTCATGTGTTGTCTTGCATCTACATTATTCCATCAGTTTTCGCACTAGTTATGAGGCCCACTAATTTTGTTGTATTCAGTATGATAGTGCGAACTATACTTTTCTGGACTGCTCGTGCTCATAGCTAATTTGATACTAAATTTTGGTCAAGATCCTGCATTTTGAAATTAGGGTCCCTGATACAATGAACAATCCGAGTGCAATGAACCTCCTAATCACATTTTCACCCCCTCTCTGCAACTGAATATCTCAAAATGCCAATATAATATTTTTTCTTCTTATTCCCTTATGATTAACTATTCCTTTGAGAATACTTTTCAACCAATCACCATTTTATATACCGATCTCTTTGGATCTCAAGATGGCCCGCCCAACGGACCCGTGGGACACTATTTGATTTTGGGGTCAAAGAATCAAATTCCTTGAACAGTAGAATGTCGTAAAGACATTCTACAAAACATGTTGAATGGAGTTTAAGAGGGGGAGTGCATTGGAACCCATGTAATCTGCTAACTTTATATGTGTGGTAAATGTGTTTGCAGAGAATCCACTTGAGAAAAGCATCAGATGCACACTGGTGCCCAAACGTGATTTCGTGTGATAAAGTGTTGGTAACTGTTTTGAACGAATACAACACTTGACAACACAACGTGAACTGGAAAACCATTTTTGGTGGATCATGAATTAAATGATTTGCAAGCAAACTGTTTTACAACAACATGAGGGTTCACACTATAACAAAAGTGATTCTCAAAGTGTGGTTCAGTGTTGAATATTTTGGCAATCATCATCTTCTTTGACTAGTCGAATACTAGAGTGCACACTGGTTATAAACCAGTTCAGTGTATTAGAACATAGAAGCCATAGAGAGCACACTGGACAAAATGATTTCAGTGTGATCAGTGTTGTAAATGTTTTGCACAGACATTACATTGACAAACTCAAAACGCATGCACTGGTGGGGGAGGCTTAGATTATGATCCAAGTCAATCACATTTGTGTAGTGGATAGGTCCTCAAAACAGACACCATCACAATATATGGTCATCTGGAGATGTGGTTGAGCTTGGATAGTGTTCTTGACAGGTCAGATCTAGCAAGCGAAACATAAACTCCAGATGACCATATATATTTGTGAATCGTCTACTTGAAGACTTTTATCTTACATAAACGTACAAATTAAATGGAATATTTATAATATCACTTATTCAGCCCTATTTTTGAATACATTGAAGAATGACATTTTTATGATGAGCTTGGCAGGTGGGATGGATGTGCAAAATGTGGGTGAATTAGTTCTCTTTGTTGGTGATTTTCAATGGACATGTGGGAAAAGGGATCGATGGGTTTGGGGGGGATTCACGGAGGGAACGGTTTTGGGGAGAGATAAACCTGGAAGGAAAGGATGCTGTTTAGAGTTTTGTGATGAGAAGAGATGTGCATAGCGAATACGCTGGTTTAAGAAGAGGACAAAGTAAAGTGACCTTTTTTCAGGAGGAACCGAGTCAAGTTGTTGTTTTGTGTTTGTGGGTAAGGAGAGGAAAGTTTTTGAAGAAGTTAAGGTAATTCCCCCGGAATTACAACATAGGTTGGTGGTTGCCGATATGGGACAAGTGAAGGGAAAAAAGTGGTGAGGAAGGTAGTGGCAATGTGAGGCTAAAAGTTGGAAGCTGAAGGAAAAAAGCCAATAATGATTTTGAGATAAGAGTGGGCGAGCTTGTAGGGGGAGTGGGTCCGCTCTGTGGGGGTGTTTTTAGGAAGGGGTGTCCAGGCGTGTGATGAGTTGTGGGAAAAGAAAGGGGAGCAGAGAGACAGAAAAGATCCGTGTGGTGGTAATGATGAGGTGAGGAGGCGATGGGGAGAAAAGACGGATGCTATAGGACATGAGGAGAATGGTACGGATAAATAAAGTGAAGGTATAAGAAATTGCAGCAGCGAGCAAAGAAAGTGGTTGCGAGGGCTATGAAGCGAGTGAGGCTGAAAGAAGGGTGATTGGTTGAGGGAACCCAAACAGGTGTATAAGTTTATGAAAGCAATGAAAAAGGAAGGAAACGAATGTTGAAAAGGGGCAAGATTTCTGAGAGTAAGTGATGGAAATTTGAACTTCAAGTTAGAAATTGGCCAGGTCTGGAAAGAGCTTCTGGGAAGCATCATGAATGAGGAAGAATGGGATCAGAGGGTGAGGCTGATGTGGTTGGAAGGGCCAGTTGAGAAGTCAGTCAGGAATAAGTGGTAAATGCAATTCGGAGAAATGAAAACGGAAAGTCGGCTGGACCCTCGAAGTGAGTGTTGAGATGATTTTTGCGAGTGGAGGAAGATAGGGATTGGTGTGAGAGGGTATTTGCTGTCCGAGGTGTTTTTTTTTTTAGATGGAGGAGGAAATTGCAGGTGGAGTGGGCGGTGAGTGTGTTAGTTCCAATTTTTAAGTGGAAAAGGGGATGCAAATGAGCTGTGGTGCGTATCTGGTGTGAAGTTGGTTGAGCATGCGATGAAATTGTGGAGAGGGTAATTCTGTAGGATAGTGAAAGTGGATGCATGCATTTGGTTTTTATGGCCTGGAAGGGAAAGATAGATGCAGTGTTCATTTTGGGGAGGATGCAGGAGGAATAATCGATCCAAAGGGATAAGCCTGTAGATGTTGCTTTTTGGTGGACCTGGAGAAGGCTTTGATAGAGTTACCGAGGAAAGTGATGGAGTTGGGCAATGAGGAGGGGGCTACCCCGAAGGGTGGTTAAGCGGTGATAGATCTGTATGAAGAGTAAAAACAAGAGTTAGACGTAGGTCTGAGTTTGTTTTGAAGTTAAGGTTGTGTGCATCAGGGTTTTGTGCTGTCGCTGTTGGTGTTTGCAATTGTGGTTGATGTGGTTACGAGAGTGCAAAGTTGTTGGGATGAGTGAGATGCCGGGTATGCTGATGATGTAGTTTTAATGTGTGAGAATTGAGGGTTTTTGAGGGAGAGTTTGTGGAAGTGGCAGAAGCCCTTTGAGAGTAGGAGCCTGAGGTAACCCTTGGGGAGACTAAGTGAGGGTGAGGGGGGAGGGGGAGTGTTAGTGGGGAGTAAGGTGGACCCATGTGAAAGAGGGTGAGGAGGGCAATTCCAGTGTTGGTGTTATAATGGTGGGAAATGGATCATGGAGATGGCACAAAGGATGAGAGACAGTGACCCCCAAGTTTGGCAGGGACTTTGTGTGTGGAGAGCAAAAGGGAGTTTGAGGGAGTGGGGAAGGAGGTGGAAAAAGTTGTGGTGATGATGGTGGCACAGTGAAGGAGTCTTCACATACCTAGGTACAGGATTATTAGCGGGTGGTGATGTGGGCGGCTGTGACACCAGAATAATGTATGTGGTGAGTTTAGAGAATGTGGACGAGCTGTACTTGGGAGAAGATTTCCTTGAAGATCAAAGGGATGTGTATAGGAGTGTGTGAGATCAGTGATGCTGTATGGGAGATGAGACTGGTGGCCTGAGTTGAAAATGAATTGGGATTTTGAAGAAGCGGCAGAGAGAGCAAATCGGAGAGCATGTGGTGTGAAATTGGATGGATAGAGACGACTGAGGATGATGCAGATGTTGGGTTTTGAGAAAGGCGGCTGACCGACTGGCAAGGAATGGTGTAAGATGGTATGGGCACGTGCTTGAGGAGATACGGAGTGCATGTTTTTAAAAAGTGGGCTTTTGAGTTGAGTGGGTGGTTTGGAGGAAGAGGGAGCCGACCTAAAGAGGACCTTGAGGAACAAGTGTAGGAGGAGAGTAGAGGGTTGGTTAGGATGGGGGATCATTGAATCGGGCGAAGTGAAGGAGGGGAGTAAGGTTTGATTGCTACGAATGTGAGGGTAATCCGGCCACCCCCGGTTGCAGGGGACAAAACCAGGAGTTAAAACTTTGGTTTTACTACTTCCTACTCGTTACTAATTTTAAAACGTTAAAAGAACAATAGGCCTCTACACTTTTTAATTTAAATAAAACCACCAGATGCCCTTCGTATATTCGCACTGTGTACGAGTCTATCACCGAGAGATAATCCAAGGGATAATTTACGGGAGGAATTCAGTCTTTTGGCTTCAGCTGGATGTATTGTTTACCCAATCAGGCGGATCTCAGGATTTCGAAAACTGTCAAAATTACCATACCGGGGGGCTGAAAGGCTGTACTGGTCAAAAATAAGCTAAAAAATGGCTGATTTTGCAAGAATTCTCAGAATTACCCGGGGGAGGCGCGCGCCGCCCTCCGCCCCTCCCTGGATCCGCGTCCTGTACCACGCTATTGACGCTAATCCCAGACAATACAATCACCCAGACAAACAATGTGGTCCAGGTGCAAGCAGTTGTCGTTACAGTTCCCAAATTACCCGCCCAATTTCCCCCAATGGCTGCTATTGAAACATAGATATCCCTCTATTCTAATTGGGATTAAGTACTTTCACCATCACTCTGACACAGCCGAATTATATTATTAATTATGGACATCATGAAAAACAAAGATTGTTGTTAAAGAGACATAGTGTGGTTTTTGTGTATTCTTCAAGGAATTTTCATGCTGAACTTGATTTTGTTGCTGTGTTTGGATTTCAATATGTCCTAAACTGTCAGAAAATTTGGTGGTGCCCATTTTCGACTGATTCTCCCTTCAAACGGGGGAATGTTAGTACGGGTGAATGTTAGTACGGGGCAATTTAAAATTGATCAAATTGCGTTTAATGTCCACTAACATATTCCTCTTCGTCATAAGGATTAGAAAAGTTATAGTTGCTTAGGTTCAACTTAAAGGGGTATAGCCCCATATGGTTCAAAGGTCACCCTGGGGTAATGCTCCGATGTTGAAAGTGGTGTCATGATTCCTTGTGTACATCTGAAACAGAAAATGCATTTTAAAAAACTGTTTGAGTGATATCACCACTCTATCACCATTGGCGACATCCGGAAGTTTGGTGACGCCCCATAGACACTTTAGACCCTTCCTACATTTTTGAATAGTATTACGCCAATCCCAAATGTTACACACTAGTAGCAGTATACTGTTTTGGATCCTGTGGAAACAATACAAAAAACTTATCACCAGTTTCTACAAAATCTGAGCCATTGGAAATTTTTACCCACGGTAGACTTACCATCCTGGGGCTATAGCTGCTTTAAATAAAGGTCCTAAAACAAGCAAATATATACTTTTCTAATCCTTATATAAGGAGATGAACATGTTTATGAGAAACATTAAAACAATACAATTTGACTTGATTTTAAATTTTCCCTTATTAACATTTTCCCCCCCCCCTTGAAGATTCAGTTGCACCCCATCCTTTTCTACATTTTAGGCCTATTGATAAAAACACATCAAGAACATAATATTTAGCATGAAAAATCCTATGGGAACTGTGTCCACATTTTGACTTACCAAAACCACACTAACACTGATCTTGAAAAATAGTGCGCCCCAAGATTTTTTTCAAAGTTATATTTTTGTCAGGGTTGTAAAAAGCTTTATATCTAGATTCAGTAGCCCTCACCTGAACTGATTAAGACCAATCAGCACGCTTAGGGGTAAACAGAATGATTTATAATTAATGTCGCCGCGACATCACACTTCGCAGATGAGACGGAAATGGCGTTTACCAAGAAAACACATTCATTACATATTCTCATCGGCTGGCCCTGTTTGAGACCGGTAGCTGTGGACTTTTGTTGTTTTAATACAATGGGTGAAGATTTCTAGTGATATGCATGAAGCATTATACACATGTATTGATTAAAGTTATGGAAACTAAAACTTATCCTACAAATTACCGTGAATGTCCTTTATCCTCTATCCTCTTTTTACAACCCTATCTGTTGTTGAACATGTTATATTTTTATGTTATAATGGATCCATCTGTATTGTTCCATGGCCTAGACTATTATTAGCAACATTGAAAATTTCATATTTTGTGAAATGTGCCAGTGCCCGCTTTATTCGATCGCTTCTCAGCCTCTGGAGTTCAGAGTATGTGCATGCTTTTTGTAGACTGGCACACTACCCATGGGTGCACTCCTGGGTGGAATTTGCGGGAAGCTTTTCGAGCTGTCCGCTGAGCACCCCTAGCTCCAGGGTGATTGAATTGAGCACCGTGCATCAGTGCACTCGCATCGGTAAATGCCATATACCTTCGTGGTCTTTATTTTCTTTTTTTATCAGGTCTGATGATTGATCATAATTCCGCTCTACCCTTGTAAGAGCTGGAAGTCTTTAGGGCGCCTCAACTCTGTCATTGTGTCAATATGCATCTCATTTTGTGTTTATACGGGAGATTTTTGGATGATTATGGTATTTCTTTTTGTCGAATTGCTATTTTTAAATGTCCAATTTGTGTGTCACGGAACTGTCCAGTTGTGATTTCTCCACAATAACAAAATAATGCTAGGTGGAGTGTGAACATGTCATTTAATGCATTTTCACTTCATTTTGTAATAAAAACAAAAAAATTTTAATATATGTACGAAGTCCACGATAATTGGTATCCTTACACTTATTATAATTTTGATTCCAGAGCAGTAAGAGTAACATAATAATCTTTTTACTGTAATGATCATTGACATGCACACTTCCAATATAAACAAATGCACCATGCCCCATAGCTTATATATTTTAAATACAAACTGCCTCACGCCCTCCATGAATAACCGTATGCTGGCATTCAACCATGACATGTGACTTTTAAATGTTTGTCTTGCCCAAACTACTCCCTTAATACAGGTGCAATCATGGCGGGTTGTCCATAATTTGATATAATTAATATCCCTTCCACAGACAATGTAGACAGTGGGGGGGTTTCTGCATCTGCAACAATTCCTATAGTATATTTCTTTTTGTTTACATGACCATTATTTTTTACGGAAGTGTCATCTAGCTAGCTAGATACCCTCGCAAAAATCATGGCATTTATAACACAACGGGACAATGATGACTGGGAAAGTGGATGACGTTTATATCGTAATCTTGCACACTTGAGTGATAGCATGTCACGCTAACCCCAGATCTCCCAAATACACCGGTAATTGTAGGTTCGATCCAACCCTGTATCGCTATAATCAATAGTATCTTCCCAACCCCCCCCACCACGAATGTTTTGAGATTACTCTCCCATCACACACAAAATAAAGATGCCGTATTTGTAATGAAAATCGAAATGGCCTGACAGAGGGGAGGTACTACTCCATCACTACAGTGTACACAACAAACAGAGTGAAACTATTCTGTAACCCTCGCAACCTGCTCTCTCGTGTGTAAACCCGGGGTTTACAATGGACTTTGGTTGTTTCTTAACCAATTTCTAGAAAATCAGCTAAATCACATAATAAATGAGATTCAAGATCATCTAAATAAATCTACATGATCCCGGACGTTAACAAATTATGTCAAATGGCATGCGCCGCGACCGTCCCATTCGATGTATGTCTCAGTTTGACTCTCACATCATGAAAATTGTTTGGGTTTGGGAGAATTACTGATGTTTTAATTTGTAGTTTGAACTATTTTTCAGGTATATATCTATTCTATATCAGAAGTACAGTAATGGGCTGAGTAACCCGGGGGGAGGGGGGCTCGTGTCTTCAAAGGTGATATGATGCGTGCACCGTGGACTTTCAAAATGCACCTAACCAATATTTTTCCTCTGACTAAAAACAAGTTAAACATAACCCTAAGCAAGTATTTTTATCTGTTTTGCTACCCTAATAAAAACAGTAAGCAATGCACTGTGTCGTTATATACCACTTTATTATCTTGCTCTGCTGGACTTTCTGTTTACTTAATTTTGGATGATTTTGATCTCTGCTTAATGCGCGTATTACTCCACGCTAAACAGTAAACACGAACATCACCATATCGAGTATAGAAAAAACATATAACCCTTTTTTCCAGATTTCTGTTTTGACACCCTAATCAATGTACTCGTGTACATTGCCGGAAAAGGGACCCTTTTTATGCTTTTCTTGTTCACGCACATATCCACCTTTGAATGCAATTGGCTACCCCCGGGATGTACCTTGAGTCTAGGAAGTTGAGACTGAGTCAGGCATGGACATATGATATTTATCGTCATTTCTAGAAATATCGAGTGCATGCTTGTTTGCTTCTGGCTAAATAAATCTCTTTAACACGAGCCCAGCATAATTTGTAAATGAAACCGGAACAGTGCACATTGCCATAATATTGGGATTTTACAAATGCCACTAAGTCTTCCTTGCTCAATCATCGCTTCCACACCCACACTCAGTTTCAACTGTATTATCTTTTTCCCATGCACAGATTCTATGAGATTATTCCATGCAAAATGCAATGTCCAGAGTCTCTGAAGACCTACATATCAGATATTTTCCCAAGAGGTTGGCATTGTTTTTGATCATTCAGAAGATTTAAGAACCTCAAAGCCCTGGGCAAAATCCATAGAAGCAAAGCTTACTCCATATGAACTGTTCAAAAAAGATTTTTCGTGCACTCAATGTGGTTATTATTTTGCAAGTAAATCGACTTTAGCACTGCACACACAGAACTCTCTGATGATAAATCATTGAAGTGTTTTTGGGAGTAATAAATCATTTGCACAAAGTCAGACTTGGCTGTCCCAAGACTCAAACAGTGACAAATCCCTTTCCAATGCCTCAGCTGACACAATTACCCAAAATCAAGTATTGACCATACAAGAAAACTTCACAGGGTATTGGGGATTTTCAGTGGTGATAACAATTTTGCAACAGAATCAGTTTGACATTGCAATAGGAGCACACTGTTGACAAACCATATCATTGTGAAAAGTGTGGCAAGATGTTTTGCGCAGAGAAATCCCAATTTGACAGACAGACATGATAGAGTACAACTCTGGTGACAACATTTTGCTGTCTATGTTGTGGTAAATGTTTTGTAAAGAAATTCTGATTTGAAAGACATTATAAAGTGCATACTGGGTGACAAGCCCTATCATTGTATCAATGTGGTTATGTTTGCATGCAACTCCATTTACCAAAACACCATAAATTGCATACTGGTGACACCATTTCAGTGTCATATGTGCGGCAAATGTTGCTGAAATTCGATTTGACAAGACACTAATTAGTGCACACTTGGTGACAAACCATTTGCTTGCGATCAGTGGGTAAATGTGTTACACGCATTTTGGTTTGACAACACACTTAGAGTGCACACTGGTGACAAACCAGTTGCTGGTGATTCATGTTTTGGTAAATGTTTTTCCCTTAATCACGTTGACAAAACACAACAGAGTGCACACTGATGACAAAACCATATCTTGTCATCAGTGTGGTAACTGTTTTGCAACGAGAACCTTTACCAATCACAAAAGAGAGCACACTGGTGAAAAACCATTTTGCGTGTGACACGTGTGGTAATGTTTTGCATCCAAATCACTTTTGACAAGACACAGCAGAGTGCACACTGGTGCCCAAAACCATTTCAAGTGTTGATAGTGTAGTAATGTTTTTTTGGCATACAAATCCCTTGACCAAATCACCATAGTGCACACTGGTGACAACTTTCTGTGATCAGTGTGGTCAATGTTTTGCAGAGAGATCAATTTAACATTCCCAAGTAGTGCACACTGGCCACAAACACTATTCATTGTAATCAGTGTGGTAAATGTTTTGCAAAGAAATCCAATTGACAGGCACTATAGAGTGCACACATGGTGAAATATATTTTTGAAATTATCATAGAGTGCACACTGGTGAAAAAAAACTTTCATTGTGGCCAGTTTGGTAACTTGTTCTTGCACCGAATTCCAATTAGACAATCTGCCTATAGAGTGGCATGTAACCATTGTGATCAATGTGGTAATGTTTTTGTATAGATGAGTGAAAATTTTGTTTATGTTTGTGGGCACCCCTGTTGGTGGAAGAAGAGAAACTGGCCGGCAGAAGCCCCTATACTTTAGCACAGGGCATTTCCGTTTTTTCTTTTCTTCTCTACTCTTTGGTTTAAATTAATAATACCAACAGTCATATTAACATCTTGCTATGCTACCATTTTCATTTTAAGCACCGATTTAGATCAAGAAGGTTCTGGCAAGATTTTATGACCAGATTTTAATGTGGTCTGTCATTGAACGACTGTACTATTTGCCTGCCAGAAAACACAGCGGCGCGTCCTGCATGTCAACTATTTGACTCAGAGGTCACACCTCATCTTAACAATGAATTTGACAAGTCACCATGGCATCGAGTTGACCTTGTGACAAACCATTGCTGAGACATTTGGTACTGTTTTCCACAAATCCACATTAATTTGACAAAAACATAAAAGAGTGCACACTGGTGACAAACCATCATTTGACCTAGACTAGGCCAACATTTCTAGTTGGACCCATGAAAAACAAAGATTGTTGTTAAAAGAGAAATAGTGTGGTTTGGGTGTATTCATAGGATTTCATGCTGAAATTGATTTGGTTGCTGTGGATTTCAATAGGTCCTAAACTGTCAGAAAATTATGGGGTGCAAATTGCGACTGATTCTCCCTTCAAGGGGCGAAGGGTAGTACAGGGTGAAATGTTAGTACAGGGGGGAAATTTAAAATTGAGTCAAATTGCGTTTAATGTCCACTAACATCGTCCTTCCTCATAAGATTAGAAAAAAGTATATATTTGATTAGGTTCAACCGCATTGACAAGAGATTTTACTTAAGAACTTAAGTTTTATCACGATTAACTCCCCAGTCACGCCCCCGCCGTTAAATAGTGGTATGCCCCATAATGGTTCAGGTTCACCCGGGGGTAAATGCTCCGAGTGTTGAAATTGGTGTCAAATGATTCCTGGTAACCCCCCTGAAACAGAAAATGCCATTTTAAACTGATTTGAGTGATATCACCATGGCGACATCCAGGGAAAGATTTGGTGACCCCCATAGACCATGTAGACCAGTCCTACATTTTGCTATTGTAATTAGCCATCCAAATGTACACACTGTAAGTAATACTTTTGGATTCTGTGAAACAATACAAAAAAACGTATCACAGTTTAACAAAATCTGCGCATTGGGTAAAATTTTCCCCAGGGTGACCTTGAAACCATCATGGGGCTATAGCGCTTTAAATAAAGGTCGAAACCAAGGCAAATATATAATTGTTCTAATCCTTATAAAGAGGGGAGATTGAACATGTTAATGTACATAGAAACACAATTTGACTTGGGATTTTAAATTTTTCCCTGTTAGTAAACATTCCCCTCCCCCCTTGAAGAAAGGGGGGCAGCAGTCAACAACATTTGCGTTACACCCATCAGTTCTGACAGTGTTTAGGCCCTATTGAAATAAAAAAAACAGCCAAGAAAAATCAATTTTTGCCATGAATATCCATGGGAACTGTTTTCATTGACATACCAAACCTAAAACACATGATTGAAAAATAGTGCGCCCTCAAGATTTTTCAAAATTTATATTTTTGCATGGTTGTAAAGCTTTTATATAGATTAGCCCTCACTGAAATGATTAAGACCAAATCAGCATCCTTAGGGGTAAACGTCGCCGGCGAAGTTAATTTCGCACATGACGGAACTGGCGTTAACACAAGAAAACACATGCCATATACATTATTCCCACGGCATGGACCCTGTTTGACCAATCTCTGACTTATGTGTGTGAATACCATTTGGTAACGAGTCTATGATGCAGTATATACACATTTATTGATTAAAAAAGTATGGAAACTTGAAAAGTTAGACTACAAAGTACCTGGATGTTCTTTATCCTCTTGGTAACAACCCTATCTGTTTTTGAAATGGTTATTTTTATGGTATAATGGATCATCTGTATTCTTCCAATGGCCTAGACTATTTGAGAGCAAATTGAAAAAAATTCATATTTTGTGAAAATGGCCAGTGCCGCTTTAATGCGGATCCTTATCAGCCTCTAAGTTCAGATTATGTGCTGCGTTTTGTAGAATGCCAACTACCCATTGCCACATCTGGGTGGAATTGCGGGAAGCTTTCGAGCTGTCGCTGAGCACATCATTAGCCTCCATGATGAATTGAGACCTGCCATTCAGTGCAATGACATCGGTATGCCATAAGACCTTTGGTCTTTATTTTCTTTTTATCAAAGGTTGATGATTGATCATAAGGTCCTCTACCTGTGACAGAGTGGAAGTCTTTAGGCGCCCTCACTCTGTCATTGTGTAATATGTATGCTCTTTTTTGTGTTTATGGGCGATGTTGGATGATTATGGTATTTCTTTGTGTCGAAGTGCTATTTTTAAAATGTCAATTTGTGTGTCACGGACTGTCCAGTTGTGAATTTCTCCCACAAATAAAAAAATAATGCGAGTGGAGTGTGAACATGTCATTTAATGCAGGTGCACTCTTTTGATAATAAAGTAGTATATGTACGAAGTTCACGATAATTGTATCCTGAACATTACTTATAATTTTGATCCAGGCAGTAAGAGTAACATAATAATCTTTTACGTATGTGCCTGACATGCCATTCCTATACGGCACAAGCGACACCATAGTTATATATTTTAAAACAACACTCTCAAGACACTCATGGAATAACCGTATGCTGGCATTCAACCTGACAGACTTTTAATGTGTGTTCTTGCCACTAACTCCCGGAATTACAGTTGCCCATCATGGCGGGTGCCATAATTGGATTATAATTAATCTTATCCCTTCCACAGACAAGGTAGACAGTGTTTCTCACAATTCCTATAGTATATTTCTTTTGTATACATTGACATTATTTTTGGCCTCAAGGGTAATCAGTAGCTAGATGACCTCCGCAAAAATAATGTCTGTTAACAAAAACGGACAATGATGAATGGGAGAGAGGGATAGACGTTTATATCGTAATCTTGGCACACTTGAGGGAATAGCATGTCACCACTACCAGATCTCCCCAAAATGACACGTAATGCAGTTCAAGCCACCATATTACAGATAGAATCATAGTATCCCCCCCCCCCACCACCACGGAAGTTTGAGATTTACCCATCACACACCAGAATAATGATGCCGTATGTTGTAATGAAAAGCGAATGGCATGACAGAGGGAGGTACCCAATCACTCCAGTGACAACACAAACAAGAGTGAAACGATGTGCCCACAGGTGTAAAAACCTGGGTTAAAAATAGGACTTTGGTTGTTTATTACAAATGTATAGAAAATAAGTAAAGCACAATTAATAAATGAGATTCAAGTCATCTAAATAAAAATGACATGACGAGGACGTTAACAAATAGCTACAAAATGGATGCGCCAGCGACCGTCCATGTTATGGTGTGTCTCAGTTTGACTCTCACATCATGAAAATTGTTTGGGTTTGGGAGAATTACTGATGTTTTTATTTGTAGTTTGTAAAACTAAATTTTTCAGGTAATATTCTATTCTATATCAGATGTACAGTAAATTGGGGATGGTAACCCCTGGGAGGGGGGCTATTTGTATTCAAAGTTGGATAAGATGCGTGAACGTGGACTTTCAAAATGCACCCTAAACAATATTTTCATCAATTTTCACTGACTAAAACAAGTAAACATACCCTAAGCAGGTATTTTTTTATCTGTTTTTGCTACCCTAAACAATAAGCAAGCACTGTGTCGTTAATATACCATTATTATTTCTTGCTCTGCTGGACTTTCTGTTTACAGAATTTTGGATGATTTTTGATCTCTGCTTAATGAGATATTACATACCCTAACAGTAAAACACGAACATCACAATATCAGAGTAGAGAAAAAACATACACTTTTTTCCATATTTTGCGGTTTATGACACCCTAATCAATGTACTGTGTACATTGCCTGGAAAAAAGGGACCATTTTAAGCGTTTCTTGTTCAACGCATCATATCCACCTTTGAATACAATTGGCTACCCCCGGGATGGTACTTGGCTAGGAAGTGATACTGAGTCTAGGCATGGACATTGATTATTTTCGTAATTCTAGAAATATCGGAGTTTCATGCGTGTTTCTTGGACTTGAATAAATATTTTGAAACAGGCCCAAGAATTTAAATTGGAAATGGCAAAGATAACATTGTCTTAATATTGGGATTTTACAAATGCCACTAAGTTCTTCCTTGCATCCAATTATCGCGTCAACACCCACAATCATTTTACATGTATTATCTTTTCCCATTCACAGATTCTATGAGATATTCCATGCAAAATGATGTCCAGAAGTCTTCTGAAGACCTACATATGCAGATATTGTCCAAGAGGTTGGCATTGTTTTGATCAATTCAGAAGACATGTAAGAAGCCATCAGAAGCACCTGGGCAAAATCCATAGAAGCAAAGCTATCCATTATAAATCTGTTCATAAAGAAAGAATTTTTCAGTGCACTCAATGTGGTTATTATTTTGCAAGTAAATCGACTTTAGCACTGCACACCAGAACTCTTACTGATGATAAATCATTGCAGTGTTTTTGGAGTAATAAATCATTTGCACAAAAGTCAGAATTGGCTGTACACAAAAGAACTCAAACAGGTGACAAGCCATTTCAATGCACTCAGCGTGATCAGCATTATACACAGAAATCAAGTTTGACCATACAAAGAAAACTTCACAAGGGTACTGGGGCATTTCAGTGTGATAACAATTTTGCAAAGAAATACAGTTTGACAAGTTGCAATAGGGAGCACACTGGTGACAAACCATATCATTGTGAAAAGTGTGGCAAATGTTTTGCAGAGAAATCCAATTTGACAAGACACCATGATAGAGTACACTCTGGTGACAAACCATTTTGCTGTGCTATGTGTGGTAAATGTTTTGTAAAGAATTCTGATTTGACAAGACATTATAAAGTGCATACTGGTGACAAGCCATATCATTGTGATCAATGTGGTAAATGTTTTGCATGCAAATCCAATTTAACAAAACACCATAAATTGCATACTGGTGACAAACCATTTCAGTGTCATATGTGCGGCAAATGTTTTGCAGTGAAATTCGATTTGACAAGACACTATAGAGTGCACACTGGTGACAAACCATTTTGCTGTGATCAGTGTGGTAAATGTTTTACACAGCATTTTGGTTTGACAACACACTATAGAGTGCACACTGGTGACAAACCATTTTGCTGTGATCAGTGTGGTAAATGTTTTGCCCTGAAATCACAGTTGACAAAACACAACAGAGTGCACACTGGTGACAAACCATATCATTGTCATCAGTGTGGTAAATGTTTTGCAACGAGAACACATTTAACAAATCACAAAAGAGAGCACACTGGTGACAAACCATTTTGCTGTGACATGTGTGGTAAATGTTTTGCATACAAATCACTTTTGACAAGACACAGCAGAGTGCACACAGGTGCCAAACCATTTCAGTGTGATCAGTGTAGTAAATGTTTTGCATACAAATCCACATTGACAAATCACCATAGAGTGCACACTGGTGACAAACCATTTCAGTGTGATCAGTGTGGTAAATGTTTTGCAGAGAGATTCAATTTAACAATTCACCAAAGAGTGCACACTGGCAACAAACCATATCATTGTGATCAGTGTGGTAAATGTTTTGCAAAGAAATCCAATTTGACAAGGCACTATAGAGTGCACACTGGTGAAATATATTTTGAGAAATTATAATAGAGTGCACACTGGTGAAAAAAAAAACATTTCATTGTGGCAAGTGTGGTAAATGTTTTGCACAGAATTCCAATTAGACAAGCTGCTATAGAGTGCATGTAAACCATTGTGATCAATGTGGTAAATGTTTTGTATAGATGATGTGACATTTGTTTATGTTTGTGGCACCCCTGTTGGTGTAAGAGAGAAACTGGCAGGCAGAAGCCCCTATACTTTGCACAGGGAATTTCGTTTTTCTGCTCTAACTTTGGTTTCAAATTAAATAATACCAACATTCATATTAAGCATGCTTGCTAATGCTACCAGTTGCATATTGTAACCGATTTAGATCAAGAAAGGTTCTGCAAGTAATTTATGACCAGATTTATGTGGTCTGTCATTGAACGACTGTAATATTTTGCCTGCCAGAAAACAACAGAGGGCGTCCTGAATGTCAATATGTGACATCATAGGTCACATCATCTATACAAATCGAATTTGACAAGTCACCATGCATCGAGTGGACACTTGTGACAAACCATTGCTGAGACGTGTGGTAAATGTTTTCCACAGAAATCACATTAATTTGACAAAACATAAAAGAGTGCACACTGGTGACAAACCATCATTTGACCTAGATGCTAGGCCAACATTTCTAGTTGGGACCCATGTGGGTAAAATAAGGTTTAAAGTGGGCTCATCATGAGGGCCCCACGTGGGCAATATGGGCTATTTCATTGGACTCATGTGGGGCCCACTCATGGTTTGTCCACCGGGCCTTGATTGGCCCCAGGTGGGGTTGCCCAGTGGGTTGTAGGTGGGTATTACACGGGTACAATGTGTGTTCCCTCATAGGTTATCACTTTCTGGGGTTGTTATGGGCTCAACCAAACCAAGTTGTACCCATACAGGTTCAATGTGGGGCCCATAGGGGGCTTTCATGGGCCCAAGATGGGCAGAATTGATTTTATTGCACCCTCTCTGCATTGTGGAAAACATTTAAAGTGACAGGAGTTGTTTTTTTGGATACAAAATTTCTCTCAAATTTCACTGGATCGGGTTGTAATTTCCAAATATGTAAAAAAACGGGGTTCGAGAGAAAAATTGGGGCGCTTCTTTCTGGAAATCTAAGGTCTCTTTAACCCATTCCCTGGCCCGTGCTAGGACATTCATGGGCCTCACGCACGAGGGACTTTAGGGATAAAGATTGGCAAATTACTGACTCCATCGGCAAATGTGTGGGCCCGTGGGCACAGGGTTTCATTGATAAAACGGCCGCGAGGTGAGGGACACTTGGATGAGAAAAATTCTAGGGCAGTCTGCGGTCAGAATGCTATGTCTCGCTAGTTGTGAGTAATGGTTGCAACTCGACTGGCCTAAACAATGAGTAGCCCAAAGTCGGGAAAGTGTTTAATTAAGGCCACAATTGAGTGAAAACAAAATCAGCTATACATCTACCAAAAGATGGAATAAGCTGAAGGCAATTGAAGCAAGAAATTGTTTTAAGTTAATTTTATGAATGGTTTATTTTTAATATAGGCCTATGTATGTTCTCTGGGCTATCCAAATGTTGCACTCTGTACACCATCCTTACAAAGAGATTTTTAATCCAGCAATTCATTGAATTGATGATTATGCCATCGAGAGCGGCGTTCTGGTTTTAATAGGGCGGCTCTTATTGCGGAAATAGTCTGCCGTTTTATGTCCGTTTTTCGCCGAAAAATTCGGCAAATTGTCTTCTAGGCTAATGGCTTCGACGTAGTTGTATTGGATTTTTTGGAATTTTAGGGACGGGAGTCAGTTTGGGTGACTTTTGTATCGTTTTGTCAAGTTTTGGACATATGTGATGCGATGTTGTCGTACTTTCTTACTGCGATGCTATTGGTTTTGTGCACCTATTAACCGGTTATAGTGGGGTTCTTCGGGCGGCAAATGAAATGGTGATCGTGTGACCATATCTACCAAGGGCTTACCAAGGGCTTACCAGGGGACTGAGGTCAAACAAATGTGCGAGTTACGAGTTCATTTGACTTGAGTTGAGTAGATTTAGTGTAAACAAATTTCCTGGATGAAGGTCGTCCCCACTACTAAATATTGACACAAAAGAAGTTGTTTTACTTGAGATCCGACTTGAGTTATGTTAATAAACTCGGTATTTTGCAACCAAGTTTCAAAGAATTTTCAGCACAAAAAAAGTATATTGCCTACTTTAGTAGTGTTGGAAGCAAAACTTCAAAAATATTAAGTCCGGTACCTAGCCAAGTTTGGTATCGTGGTATCGTCCTTTGCAGAAGCCAAGCCTTTTTCCCATTATGGCATTTATACTGACAATGCATAGTTGTTTATGGATAGGATGGGTGAAAAGTGGGTTTGTTGGGTGGTTGGCTTCGACGGCAAAGGTTAGAATTTTTTAGTTTATGTATATTGGTTATATTTTTGGAGGTCTTTGAGAAACAAATGTTGGTGTACGCTGAGGAAACCTTATTGGTTGTCATTATAAGTCTTGTTGGCGGTTTTCGATACAATGGACATCGCTGCGACAATGCAGATACCACCATGCACAGCGTGGCTGTTCCTATAAACGATGTTGGGTAACATACGTGACGTTTAGGCCACCTTGAAACTATTGAAAACCAGTTCTGGAATTTTAAGTGGTCCTGAAAGTTGAAGGCACTTAAGCTTATTAGGTTTTCTAGATATAATATTCGATCCTATAAATATGATAAACAAAAGAGGGTATTCACTTGCGACAGCGTGGGAAACTCGGAATATTTTTAATAACCTTACACTGCGATCTATTGCGAGGTGGGACGACAAACACGCTTGTGCCTCTTTTGACGGGTTTTAGATATTTGTGTCGACCGGTGCTCCACTACATGATTGGCCTCCTAAACATTCGACTTTTACCTTTTTAATCTCCCGCTTCGTTGAAAAAGCGGAAAAGTTGAAATAAGTGGAGGGTAAGCATATCATACTAATGGAAATCTTTGGAACACATCTGCCGAAATATACATTTTGACTAGGAAAATCCTAAAAAATTGTCAACAAGAGTCAGCGAAAATTTGTCAAATAATAATCTAATTTTTGATAGAGGATATTCCCTCAAAAGTGGCCTGAAACATAGGAAAATTAATAGAGAATTTTTTTTAAAACCCCGTAAAACACGACATTGCCTGTACCAGTATGTCAGGACCCCTCTGATATCCTATTACGTGTGCAACCAAGGGTCAATGTATTGCTGAAAAAGAGAGAATATTACGATGGTTATCAAGCTTGCTGCATGACAGATCATGTTGATAATGCCGTGGTAACCCTGGAGTGTGAATGAAATGTTAGTGATATATTTGCAGAATTACCTTCACAGTAGTCAAAGAACCACTGACCCAACTCTCTATTGAGTAGATATAGAGTGGCCTCTAATGACCCTATATGGCCTTTGACCCATTTTGTAATCTACTAATAAAACACTTCTGAAACTAAAATCTATGACAAATAAGGAAACACTGGTCCAGGACTCTTTACTGGTATGCGCAGAATGACCTATTATGACCCATGTGCCCTGTTGACCCTCTTAATGGGCCATAGTGACCTTGACCCCATTGGTCAAAATTATATTACTAAAAAAATCAACTTTGGGGGTTTGTCCGGCTCTATGTGTTCACATACGGATATGAATTGTGTTGGTGGTGAGCTCCGACGTAAGAGGGTTGTTGTCACGATTTGGAGGGGTCATGTTTGGGGGTCAAAGGTCATCCAGGGGTCGTTGTCGGGTGACTTGGCCGGGTTTGATATATGGATATGAGTTGTGGTATGGTGGTAGCGCTTCGCCGTACGAGTTTTATGGTCACATTTCGAGGAGTCATTTTGGGGGTCAAAGGTCATTCAGGTGGTCATGGAAAATGGGTGGGGTTGAGGATTTTAAATAAAAGTTGATAACACGTAAGAAAATAAGAACGCGTTCGTAGGCACAAGATATATGTCTTTGGTTTCTGAAATCATTTTGTGATTATATTTATAAAAATCTTCCGTTTTTTTTTTATATTTAACCATTAACTGCTATAGTGTATGATGTGTCTTAAAGTTTAACAACTTAACTCCAGTGGTGCAAAGGGATAGGCCTACAAGATAATGAACCTGTTGCAATTTGCTGTTTGCCTTTTGAAGATTGCTCATTCATTGACATTAGGCAAAAGTGTGAGGTTATAATTATTTAGTGCCTGGTTGTGGACTGTTTCCCATGACCCGTCCCTAACGGGTTATGTCAGACGGCGGAGCCCTTCAATTTTTTTTCGGGGAAAGCTTTATTTTAAGAGCTCTATATACTGGTGCAGTTCATAGTTGTAGATGGCTCCGTTTCAAGTTAGGGAGCCTTGAAAGTTGACTTTTACTTCGACTTTCATTCAATATTGTTTTTTTTTTTACCTCTCCATATGTACTTAGTTCCTACTTACAGTTCTTAAATGGGAGCTGTCATACGGCGGAGCCCTGTCAATTTTTTTCGGGTTCGGGACAGCTTTATTTTAATGAGAGCTCCTATCTCATGATGGCAGTTTATAACTATGTAGGTGGCTACGTTTTCAAGTTACGAACCTTTAAGTTGACTTTTAACTTTCACACTTTTTTCTTGCATTCTTTTAAAAAAATCCAAATGGACGAAGTTCCTACTGAGTTCCTAAATGATGGAAGCTTTCAATGATCTTTAAGGACAAAATCCATTGGCTTGTATCCCTCTTGAGGAGGTATTCACTGAAATGCTCGCTATTTTTTTTTAATTCTCCCTGATTCTAATCAAAACCTCCCTGATTCCAAGGTCACATCTCCCTGATCCAAAATCAATGTTGCAGTGCAAAGGTCATCCAGGTGTCGTTTTCGGGTTAAACTTAACCAGCTTTGACTTATGGATATGAGTTTGGATATGGTGGTAGAGTTTCGACATACGGTTTTGTGCATGTTTTCGAGGCGGTAATTTGGGGTCAAAGGTCATCCAGGGGGCGTTATGGG
>JAMKCH010018233.1:0-24558 GCA_023653785.1 Ophioderma brevispina
ACACAACTTAGATTATTCTTGTAAAACATTTTAATCCACCTCTTAAATGACTCCCCAAATTTAAATATATCTAAGACTTTAAACAAATATTTATGATCAACAGAATCGTAGGCCTTTTCAAAATCAACAGTCAACAAAATTCCTGGAATATTACGTTGTTTAGTAAAGTACAAAATATCATGGACTGTCCGTACTGGATCACCAATGAATCTACCCTTAACAAAAGCAGCCTGCTCTTGACCAATTAACTTGGGTAAAATTTCTTGCAATCTAGCTGCAATCGCCTTTGAAGCAATCTTAACATCCACATTTAATAAAGTTATAGGCTGATAGCTCCCAATTTTCCTCTTGTCTTTACCACGTTTCAAGATCAATGTTATGATCCCTTGCTTCTGACTGTTACTTAATTCCCCTTTTCCATAGCTGCATTTAAAGAATTAACCACATAATTACCAATTTGATGCCAATATCTTTTATAGAATAAAGCAGTTAAACCATCATTACCAGGTGCCTTATCATTACCAAATGTATTTAAGACCTTAAAGCACTCATCCATACTGAGAAGGCCCTCACACTTATCACTATCATCTGGTGTAAGAGTTGGGATACTTAAATTATCAAAAAATTATCTTGCATCGTCACCAGAAAGATTCACATCTTTGGCAGAATATAAATTACTATAAAACTCTTTAATTTCTGACAACACCTCTTTACTACCTGTAATAACTTTACCGTCGTCCTTTAACACTGTACGAATTGTAGACTTAATCCTATTGGATTTTTCCAAATTCAAAAAATATTTGGTATTTTTTTCCCCATCTTCCACCCATTCTGCCCTTGATCTGACAATTATACCTTGAGTAATATAGTCATACTCTGCCTCGAGCTCATTCTTTGCTTTCTCCCAGGATTCCCTTGTCTGATCATTTGGATTAACATTCAAATTATGCTCTGCCGCTCTTACAACATCTTCCAAATTCTTAATACGCAATCTGCGAGCATGAGCTTTCTGTTTACAAAATGCTTGGGTAAATTTCCTAATCTCAAATTTAAATCCAAATCCTGGCCCTCCCTCAACTATATACACACTGGATGTAAATACAGAATCATCATTAACATTAGTGTATAAGTACAGTTCTGATGGACTTCATAAGGTAAATAAGCACTTCAAACATCTCAGTTTACCCGCTAAATTATGGAACAATATCTGTGCACTTGGTATAGGTCGTAAACATCGCCGTGGTAAGAGAGGTGGACGACGCAAAAGATGGCGAAACAAATGCCCCCGATTTTGACTTGAAAACTTCACAGACTATTGATGAAATTCCTGTTCATATTACTCAGCGAAAGCCTACAACTACAAATCATAACGCTCAAACAAATCATGTTAATTTTGCGACTTAAAGTCATTGGAGACGCCCTAATAAGTCTTCGTCACTAATTTCTGCATATTAAATCCAGTCAATTGAAACAAAGTCTCATTTCACTGAACTGGTGTCTAGCCACAATCTTGTCTTGTTGGCAATAACTGACCACCTGGCTGAAACCAGCTGATGGTTTGACTGTCAGTAATATCACTCACTCCTCCAAGGGGGTACTCATTCCCCATCACATTGATAGGTTGAGTAAAGGGGGTGGGGGGTGGTATCCTTTACCGGTCTAGTTAATGTACTTATAAGTCAAAATATGCCTTATACATATCGTTTGAAGGGGCATCCATGTTGAAATAACATCTAAGTCTTCATCAATATGTCTTGTTTAATGGTGTAAATGTTGATAGTTTCAACCAGGTCAAAGTTTCGGACTGTTTTTTGCAGGAATTTAAAACCCATGATTCCCATGACTATATGTTGCAGCCCCCTTCTGCAGAGGTTATTTTTGCCGGTGATTTTAATATACATATGTATGTTATAACAGATATAATCTAATAAATTTAAGTCATTGCTATCATCAGTGCTAAATTTCCATTTTATGGATTAATAAAGGTTACTTGAACTTTAACTTGATCATACGATCTTGTCCCATATTTCTTAGTCACCCCCTATCTGCAACTGGCTGGATTTACTCATAACGCGTGAGAACGCAAATATTGTTTCTAACATCTTTGTTCATCTGGTTTGTAGGATCACCATGCTATTTTGTGTGACTGGCACTCCAGAAGCCAAACCTCCTGTGTTACCTTAACCAACTCGTGTAACTTTAAAAACCATTGCTATGTTTGCTTTTCTGTAATGACTGGTCATGTGCTTGCTGAGATGAGGCAGCTGCCTTGATCTTCGAGGCTTGTTGTACTTCAAATGAGAAAACTTTCAGTTGCCGGGTGGATAAACATGCGCCCAACGCGATCTAGTACCATTCGTCTAAGGCCTCATAGTCCCTGGATTAATGAAGCCATTCGCATGGCTAGACAAAGTGTAGCAACTGGAGAGAAACTGGAGAAACACAAGGCTCGAGGTGATAGGCCCGTGTTATCATGAACAGAGGCGTACTTTAAGTGTACTGATAAATCGTTTTTGCAAAAAATGATTATTACTCTTCGATTGTCATGAGTGTTCTGGGTGACCAGAAAAACTTTTTAATGTTGGTAATGGTTGTTGCACCAAAATAGAAACCTAATTACAAGTAGCGATTCTGATCGTATTTTAGCTATGAAGAATTTTCACATTTTTTAGTACTAAGATGGTGATATTCGCAGTAAATTTCCCCAACCAGCTGTGATGCAACATTCAGTTCATCTCAAAGCAACAGAGGTATCTCCGAGTTTGGAATTGTTACTGTGCTGGAAGTCACAATCTAATTAGTGGTCACTATAAAATCTGTGAGCTTGATCCAGAACCAACTTTTCTTATAAAAGAATGATTAATGTTTTTTAGTCCTTGATATCAGTGATGTCAAGAAATTTTGAGCAAGGTATTTTCCCGCATAGCCTTAAACAGCTTATATTCGTCCTCTACTAAAAAAGAGCGGTTTGATGCAGATGGACTATAAGAAAAACTATAGGCCGTTGTCAATGTGAAATTTCTTGGTAAGACAATGAGCGGAATTGTGGCTTCAGATTGAATAATATTATCATCAACAATGGGTCTTCCTTACGGTTTCAGTTTGCATACAAGGCAAGGATAGCATTCGAGTCCGCTTTTGCGCATTTCAAAATGTATTTTATGATTGCCATGGAAGGGGAAGGGTCACTGCTGTAGTTTCTTTTAGTCTTAGCGCAGTTGACGCAGTGACCATAATAGATCTTGCTTCAAACGACTTCATGATATCGTCGGTTTGTCCACGGTAAACACTTTAAAAGGTGTCAGTCTTATTTACGTGATAGACCACAATATGTCCGTTTATAAATAGGTCCTTGTCAAATCCAGTCATCCATGATTTTCATTACCAAAAGGTTCAGTTTCCTTGGGCCATTGTGGTTACAAGTGACACACATTCATGTCATGACATTCATGCCAAACATGATCTTAGTTACCATGTGTACGCTGACGATACACAATTATATTTTCTTTTAAACTTCACAGATTTTGCGATCAGGGAATTGCGAGTATTGAATCTGTAGTTTAGGAGATCGGATGGATGCAAGTAACATTTTTAAACTCAGTGATGACAAAACAGAGTTTTTATTAATTGGTTCTCCATCAACAACTTTCAAAGGTTCAATTCTCATATCCAAATTGGTGACTCAAGAATTACTCCAGCAGCGCATGCTCGTAATCTTGGTACCATTTTTGACTCTTCTATGTCGCTTATCCCACATGTTTCTAATATTGTTCGCTCCACATCATTTCATATCCGTAACACAGGAAAAATCAGAAAATATCTTAATGCTCATGCTGCAGAACAAATAATTCACTCTGTTGTGACCTCACGCTTAGATGCAGGCAATTCACTTTTATTTGGTCTCCCTCAAACTCAAATAAATCGTCTTCAGCGGGTACAAAACTCAGCTGCTCGGGTTATTACCCTCTCTAGAAAATTTACTCACATTACTCCTATTTTACACGAATTGCACTGGTTACCTGTGAACTACAGGATTATATATAAATTGATGCTTTTTGTTTTTAAATCCTTAAATGGTGTTGCACCGGCATATATTGTTGATTTTATTACAGCCATACAATCCTTCACGTACTTTGCGCTCTTCTAATAAAATGAATCTGGTTGTTCCAAAATCTTATCATTCTTGGGGGGATAGATCATTCTCATGTGCAGCACCATGTATCTGGAATAAGCTTCCACTTCGCATCAAATCGTCCAATACCCTGATGCAATTTAAGAAAAATCTTACAGGGCCGGCGCAAGCTATGCGCCAGGTGCGGTGATCGCCGCACCACTTTTTGAGAAGCAAAGAGAGAGAGAGAGAGAGAGCGAGAGAAAGAGAGGAGAAAGGGGGAGAGAAGCAAAAAGAGAGGGAGAGAAAGAAAAGGGGAGAGAGGGAGAGATAGAGAAAGAAAAAGGGGAAGGGATATCGTGCGAAAGGTGGAATTGAATTAAGTTTCGTTTGTCTTAAGGCCTATGGGTATATTAAAAAATTAGGTAATATCAATGGCGGATCCAAGGGAGCCGTCGTCCCTCCCCCAACTCGCCGAAAAAAATCAATGCGACAATGACACATAACCTACTTTATATGGAAAATACTTTGTAATCCATAAATTTAAAAAAAAATTGCGCTACGCGCAGTTAAAGGTGCAACGAGAGATTTCACATAACAGGTGTCCCGAAGAAATATGAAAATTCTGATTTCTGCACTAATGTAAAGCTTTCTATCAAGAAATATCCCCATGTGAAATGACTAATCTGAGAATCATTTTCTTAGGTACAAAAATTGTGAAATTTTTGAATTGACTATATTTTACAGCCTGTTTTACATTGAAATTAAGCAAATCAAAATCGCCTTCTGTTTTCACTTTCAAGGCATTTCTGTAGCCAAATACAAGGTAGGCCTAAGAAATATGTTGGGGTCTTATCTATGTAATCACTACATGTAACACAAATATGAATGCCCCAAAATCTTTTGTTGCACATAATGAGTTATAGACCCGATTTCAGTGCAGGGCATATATTGGTTTGTTTCCTGTAGAATTTTTAAAGGGGTACATATGGAACTCTTTACAAGCATTATAGGGGACAACTTGCATATTTTCAAATTGTCAAATTTGCATGAGAAAATGTGTTGTGGAAAGCGAACATTGCAAGGTTTCGAGCCTCCCACACACCTCGTGTCGCTTGATATAGTAACTCTTACACTTCAATTATTTACGATCAGACTGCATGAGAAAATGCTTTTTGACCGCGACATTGGCAGGGTTTTCGCGGGGGGGGGGGGGGGGGGGGGGGGTGGGGGGGGGCACTCGCATCCTTGATATCAATGCCCTCTCCATGAACATTTACACGAGAGCCCCTCAGAAACACAATTTTCCCGGGCCCTTAGGAAAGCAACCATTATAGACTTAATTTTTTTTTAAATCACCCACCATACGAGCAAAAAGGAAAAAATATCCCCACTTTCCATTAAAAAAAATACCCACACCTTATAAGAGGGTTAAAAAAAACTTGCCCCGTGGAAAAACAGGGAAAAAATCCTGTTAAAAGTACGTTTTCTGAAGAGCGATCTTTGGTGCTGGGATATGCAGGGATAATGAACAAAAGCAAAGATGTACTATCTTCAGGTATATATTTGCCAGTTGTCCAAAGATATCACTTTTGGCCAACCTTCGGTCATTTATATCTGAACAGGTACACTGTCCTGTAAGTAATTATAAGCTGCCCTGTGCAAACTTATTACAACCGACCAATTTTGAATACTTTCGAATTAATAAAGCAGCTATTTTGAATGTTCAATTTGAAAAGAGCCGGGAATCAATCCATTTGCGTATTAGTTGAAATGAAAAGGCTTTGAAATTGTGACCTGTGAAATCGGCAAGTGAATGGAATCACAAAGCTATAATCTTTTAAAATCAATGGAATGTGGCCAGTTACCATCCTTGCAGAGGCCACATTTATCAGCCTATCAATAGATAGGCTTATGCCATGGAGTAGAAGATTTTCTGTCAAGGGCAGCCACTAACATATAAACTAGTCTTTTGTATCTTGTTCAATTCTCATGAAAATCATAGTTATGCAAGTATTGAAATTGCTGGTGCTTTCTATGAAACAATTTCTTGAAATGTTGAGTTCAAATTGGTTTTGGGGGGTATTTTTTGTATTTTTGCCCTGATTTCCAAGGTGACAATTAGTAGGCATTTTTTCATGCAGCATCACTTGTCCTAGCTGCTATGTTGTATAATGCTAGCCTTGATCTATGCATTTGCAGCCTAATGTTTTACCTGGGTTGGTCAGTGTGCTGCCAATTACATGTTTGCTAGCTAGGGTCATGGACTTTTAGCAAGGACACATCCCAAGCTCAGTACCTCTGGTCAGACAGATGTGCTTTTAGCATTATGCTTGTACCAGTAGTTTTACAATGGATATAGTATAAATAATTTAACATTTCTGTACATTTAAAAATGGTTTATATTTCTTTAAAATGTAAACTTTTTAAAATGTGTATTTTCCATAATAAGCCCAGTGCATGCACCCAATCAATAGAATCTCTGCTCATCTTCTACCCCTATAAACATCCAATATTTTCTTTCTCAATTTAAAATAATGTTCTGGGAATTTTTTTGGATCCACAAACCTTCCTCTGTGTGGGTGTGTGTGTGTGCGGCGTACATACATATGTTGTATGTAATGTTGTATGTTGGATATAAAAAAGCTGCATCCGGCATCACATATAATAAAGTTTAATGTCCAGTAAATTAATGCCGTAATATAACTTACGCTTCATTATTGACGCGCCGTGTTTCCTTATGGATATTAACCTTTATTAGTCTTGTTATTATATGTATAGTATGTTTCTATCTGTTAGCTAATTGGAGGACTTCTGAAAAGTGATCTTGTGCTCACACTTAAGCTTTTTGTTATGTCAGAATAAATTCTTATATAAGCAAGAGTGAATGCTTAGTTAACCGTTGTTTCATCACAGTTAAATTTATTTATTAGTGTTTAAAACAGATAACATGTTTGTCTTTATGTCCTGTCTGGTCTGGTCATTTCCGGTTAAATGTTGTAATTTGTTTCTTGCTCTCCTGCCCAAACTCTTAAGCCAATTTTAACCAAATTAGGTCAGAAGAACCCTGGGTCCAAGCTTGGTTCATATAGGGTTTCACAGATTTGGGCCAATTTAAGGGCAATACTTGAAAATTATGATTTTGTTTTTCAGTCTCAGATAGATTGGCTATAATCGCCAATCTTGGTCAGAAAATCCACTAGCCCAAAACCCCCTACGGGGGTTTTACCAGATTTGAATTCTAAAGTCACATGCAGTGAAACCAATCAGTTGGAAGAATCACTCAACTTCTGACGTATGACCGGTGACCCATATGGAGTGTTAAAGATATGGGTCAAAAGCTCATTGGTGCTGATTAAAGGGGCATTCTTGTCATTTGGGTAAAGTATCAATGTGTTTCTCTTCTGCCTAAACAATTTGAGACAATTACCGCGTAGGCTTGGTGAATAGCCACTGACTCTGGGGTTGTGTTCATAGAATCCACTCCATGACCCTATATGACCTTTAAAACACCATCATACAAGTGGTACACATTTTGCGATCACAATGAGAGGCAAGACTTGTGGTTTGGAGAACCACCTTGTTCTTAATTACCACATTTTTTGTACCAGTCAGTGTTGTTTATCATAGTATTTTCCATAGTAAGTAAAATAAGGGCGTTACAAAAATATTGTCCTCTTTGATTACCATCACTTGATAGGCCTCTGCATCATTGATCTCTGGTTTTTTATCTACTTTCTTTCAACTTCCTCCATTAATAAGTTTCTTTTTAGTCTGTAGGCTTTTGAAGATTTTTGTTAAATAACATTGGTCTATGTAATACATATCAAGAGTATTGTGTATATAGGTCCACCGGAATCTACGGTATGACCTGGACAAATTGCTACAGAAGGTTTCTTGCTGTAACTTGTTATACAAACCTCCCGAACAACATATCAAAAGGGTAGAAAAAACTGTAAGCATGCATACATGCTCATTTGCATAAAACCAATGTGCCATTTTAAGTTGTCTCTATTTTGGTATTTTATTAACATTATAATTAAAGGGACGACTCCAATTTTAGCAAATAAGTTTTCATCTATGAGAATGGGGGTCTTCACCCTAAACCCCCATCTGTAGAGTTTTGCGCTCATATTTCAACCCGTTTTCAGGTGAGAGCTAAAAACATGATTTTTCTTACCCTATAGGTGTAAAATTTATACGGTCGACCAAAATGGGGTACATTTTTCGCTCATAACTTCCAAACCACCTATCATTAGCCCTAATTTTGTTTCACAGGGTACTGAGAAAAATAGTAGCTTTCTTCAAATACCAAAATGTTGACCACTTCAGGTTGTTTTAAAAAAAAAAATATTGGAGTATGGGGCGACGATGCTATTATAGCGACCAGGCCACGGCAACTTTAAACTCTGAGTCTTTCTTGAGTGAGTCCAACCTAGAACCCGACGTTACTATTGAGGTCTAATCTTTTTGAGTTGGGTACGGCCGGTGTGTAGTGCAGATATGTTGAGATTCTCTTCATCATTGAGGTCGTGTATTCCATTCCGTTTCTTTGGCAGGTTATATGTAAGACAGACTTTATCTGCAGCATTCTCAAATGATGCTCTTGTAGTAGATCTTGCGCCCAAGCACATATCACATTGCCCTGTTAGAGCTGCGTGAGTCAAGGTCGGTGAGATGCCTGAATTGGTGATTGTCTAGAATGCTTGATCGCCTTTCTATGCTGTGTCTACCTATTGCCAGCTATTCCAAATGACCCCCTTTTTAAAATGTTAACATACTACCAAGGACCCCATTTTCTCTTTTCTGCTATCCACTTTTATAAAAAGTTTGCATTAAAATTATCCACTTTTTTTAAAAGAATTTGAAACATTCCATTGAAATTATTTTGCGCAGCCTACGTGACATTTTTTTACGTTTTTATAATTTCATGGCAATTTAACTCTGGAAGAGGAGGCACGTCCTATTTTAACTTAAGGTTTTAACATCATTGTCCCCTTCTTAAGTGTCATATACTGGATGACCCCATTTTTATTCAGTTGTGTATACCGAATGACCCCATATTTTTGGGTACATTTTTCTGAAGGACCAGGAAAGGATCCTATTTTTCACCTATCCGAGGCACATATGTACCTCATCACTTCACATAGGAAGTGCCCCGGCAATAGTTGAAAATGTGTTGATTAACAATACTCTCTGAAATAATTTGCTAAATAAAAGATCTCCCCATCCGGATTGCAGTCTGACAAAATCATCTAGAATGCAAAAATTAATTTTGGCGGGGAAATTGCGTCCATCTTGAATAAGACCATCACTTCCACTTTAAATATATTTAATACAAGTGTTACACACGTGAGGGCATAACCATGAAAACATGTTCAAATACTAACAGAAAATGAAAATCTCCCTACCATTAGCACGTATTGCCAGGCTTCCTTTTCGTACCTTTTTGAGATGTTATTTGGGAGATATTTTAATGCTGATAGTTACAGCAAAACAACCTTCTGTAGCAATTTTGTCCAGGTGTACCTAGTATTTTTCATAGATTGATGGAATTAATAGTACATTCCAAATATGATAAATCAATGGCTAACCTGATGAAACACTGATAATCTTTCTAAGCTAAATGTCAGTGAGGTGAATAGAGTAAATGGAAACAAGTTCTGATGAAACATTGGATGTTAATGTCAGCGTACAATGTATAGTTGTTAACATAATTTTTTTGTGGTGCCTTTTTCAGTTCAATAATTCTATCGAGATTTTCCTTGGGATAGTAGCCTCCTCTCCATGCTAATGGAACGGAGCTTGGTCACATGGGGAAGATCGGTCTTCGGAAAATACACTTTACTTATATTGGTAAATACTCTATAACCCATAAATTTTCAAAATGTTTTGCGCGCTATGCGCGGTTTTAAAAGTAATTACAGACCAAATTAAGTGTAGGGCTTCTCCAGATTTGAGAAATGACGACACATTTGTCATTGAACTTTGCGACCAATCTTGTACTACTTTTACGCATGCATGAAACTGCCCGTGCACCAACTTTGACGTGCTTCATTCAAAATTAGCCTTACAACAGTTTAGGTTATCCTTTTCAGACCGTTACTTAAAGTAGGCCTATATTACTATTTTTATAATTAAATTGCAATTTTAAATTGGGTCTATCAACTATTAATTAGAAAATATGCCTTGAAAACTAAATACTCCTAAGTTTTGCTCGCACTATAAAATAATATTGTTCCCATCAACTTTGCATGAGAAAATGTGTTTTGGAGAGGGTTCCGCACTTTGCCCGCACTCTCCCGGCAGCTCGATATACGTTACGCGCACTATCCATTGACACTTCCCATCAACTATATTTAACTTTTTAAAACCGTTAAAATCATATACCTATAAGCATTATTTCAAATTGTTTCTATCAAATTTGCATGGGAAAATGTGTTTTGGAAGGCGAACATCGCAAAGGTTCCGCGCTTTGCGCGGGAGGTGGGACACCCCTCCCGTACCCACACAGCTTTATACACGAACTTTCCATGAACACTTTATGCTTAGTTCAAACAAAACTTAAACCAGCAACTTTATTTTACTTTTTAAAAACGTTGATCATACCTACAGAGTGGTCCAAAAAGTTTACACTTTTTGTCTTAAAATTTCTCAAAGTGTGTGGACCTATCAAACATGTCAAATTCGTTTTAAAAACGATATTTATTACCTACAATATCTTATTAGAACTTGGTGAAAATGATGTTAAAAACAGAGCTCAAATGACAAAATGGCGGCTGTGTAGAGAAAAATAGTCAAAAACTACTTTGCACACACTTATAAGTCGGCAATCGTGGTTAACAATAACCATTAGACCAGGTAACATCTATGTCACTTCTTTTGTTGCCTGCGAATCCATTCCTGCGAATCGTTATGGCCCATAGTTGAAACTCTATAACAGATACAATTGCCCAGTGTGTAACAGTCAGGCCGAACCTATTTCAAGATACCAGGCCCTAACATGTTTACAAACATTGCTGTTAACTGCTCTATACCATTTCGTGAACTGTATACCAACTCAAGTAACAAAGGTGTTTACCTTTTGAAAATGAATGAGAGAATATTTCAATCATGAAACTGAACCAAAGAGACGTACACTTGAATCACTTGAATACACTTTCAAAAATTAATGTCCATTTACAAAATAATTAAGATTGGAGAGAAATTTAAATTAAAAGGGCTTGAATTCTTGTCAGTCACTTTATCATCACTTTTGAAAGCTGTAGCTCAGTGTTTAGCTCTAAAAAAGGCAATTTACACCTGAGGAATTTTTTTACAGAACCCATGACGGGGTGCGTTGTCAATGTTTGAGTGTATCCATCTTTGCTATAATGATAGCCAACTAAGTGTTTTTGATCTTTTTTCTCCAGATGGCGGCCATTTTGTCATTTCAGCTTTGTTTTCAATGCTGTTTTTCACTAGGTGCCCACAAGATTTTATATTTAATAATCTCCTCAAAGAAATTTTGATATGTCTATCCACATTTGAGAAATTGGCAGACGAAAAGCCTGTAAACTTTTTTGGACGCATTCTGTATAACATTATAAAGCAATATGTAAAGTGAACCACTTACAAAGTTGATCAAATTTGCATGGGAAAATGTGTTCGGGAAGCGAATATTGCAAGGGTTCCACGCTTCGCGCCGGAGGGGGACTCCCCTCCCGCACCCCCCCCGGACAGCTTGATATAGAGACTCTACATGAACATTTTATGCGTAATTCAAACAAACCTTAACCCATCAAATTCAACTATATTTGTTTTAAACCGTTGATCATACCTGTAAGCATAATTTCAAATTGTTATCAAATTTGCATGGGATTTTTTTGAAAGCGAACATTGCAAGGGTTCCGCGCTTCTCGCAGGAGGGGTATATGGTCCTGGACCATATGTCCTGGAGCATAATTTCGGGCCAAAATTGCACTCATAGAAACCGTACGCTCTGTATGCTACTGTCATTAGCCCTCCGCCCACTTTCCATTTGCTTCCGCCGGCCCTGTCTTAAAACATATCTTTTTAACGATGCTTTTAAAAAATTGTAATATTATATTTTCTGATTGTATTTAGGTTGTTTATGATTTAATTATACTTTATGTGTAATTCTATTTATATGCCGCTATGGGTCATGTTTTTTAAGGTGGGACCCATT
The DNA here is from genome assembly GCA_023653785.1 of Ophioderma brevispina. Taxonomy (NCBI): domain Eukaryota; kingdom Metazoa; phylum Echinodermata; class Ophiuroidea; order Amphilepidida; family Ophiodermatidae; genus Ophioderma; species Ophioderma brevispina. Next base: position 12,300 of record JAMKCH010018233.1, read on the forward strand.
GGTGTCACATCTACCAATTTTGCCAAAAATCAACCTCTCTATAAAAATAACACTGCAGCTTAAAATGTCTTTATCAGAAGCATATGAAAGTATATTTTTCTGAAAGCTTATAGTGGGGCATTCAACTACGCATGATTGGAATGATTATACAGGGTGAACCAACAGACAAAGTGGTTTTAAACTCTATTTTGTTTTTTCTTGTCATATTCTTATGCAGGATATTGAAATAAAAATGGAAGTGTATTTCTGTGATGTGGAAAGAAAGACCTTTCAAGGAGTATATTATTTGTCCGAATTATCTCGGGCCAAATTCATTTTACAGGTGGTTCAAAATTTTTGTTCCTATTCGGGTAAAAAAAACAAATTTTGTTCAAAATTTTATTATTTACCTACAATGTTGATTTTACTGTTGGGGTATATGTTTTTTTGAGGTCAAAGGATCCATTTTTACAAGTTACGAACAATTTCCACCTTCCGTTTTTATGAAAATGACAGTTTTTACCAAATTCAAGTTGAGGGCGCTATTCATGTCAAAGTCCGCCATCCTTGTACATAGATTATGTTTCCTAGGTACAGGATGAAATACCTATTGTACATAACTTTTTCTGAAAATTTCAAGGCTCAGCTCTTTTTAATTTGACCGTGCACCATTATCATCAATTTAAAGGTGTAATGTGTGAAATGTATATGGAGGAAAGGCGTTGACCTATGTTCCAATTTAATCCAATTTATTGAATTCATTTAATATTTTTGACAATTGCAAATGGTCTGGAAACTTAATATATGGATTTTTACCATTTTATGAAAATAATCAAATTTATGGTAATCTGAAGTGGTTCCATTGAAAATTACACAGCGCCAACCGCATCCACCGCGACCGCATCCACCTCCACCCCGGCTTAATTTAAGTTTAATGAATTGTGTGTTGTAATGGTTGATGTTTTTGGAGTGTATCCCCAATAGTTTTGAAGAGACGTAATAAATATTTATAAAATGAGCCCCGCAAATCATTACATTTGTTGGAGTGTTGCAAAGGTTTTTATGACAAGAAAAGGACCACAACAATAAATATGTACCCAAATCCACAATTTTTGGGTGCCCACATTAAAAAACAGACCATATAATAATTTTTTTTGTTAATTGATTGTGTATTTTTAAAATTGTTTATGATTATATATTTTTAATCTGGTTTTGGATGTAAATTAAGTTATATTGTCATTGCGCCTTGAGCGGCATTCATTTGGCGGATTTATGTGCGCTTTAGAAATGTCATTATTATGAGTATTATACCATACACGATGCTGCAAGACTTTGTAATATAATGTCAAATTGGGTCATTAAAAAAGTCATCTGAGTTTGAAGGAACAAAATTACTTGATAAATCTTTTGACAATCGTGAAATTCATGTAAATGAACATCAACTTTCAGTCCGCCCACTTTGGCGCTAACCGGCGCCGATGCAAAGGTTCGAAAAACACGATTAGCATTCAGCTTGTAAATTTCCTACTCGGCTCCGACGGAACCATTCATGATACGGGCCCATAGCGGCCAAAAAGCGCCAAAACCCTGACCTAACTTTGTGTTTTTTACACTCCAAGAAGTGTTAAATCAATGAATCCACAACGTGCAACACCGCGATTAACTTCGCTTTAAAGCTGCAAAGTTCGTAATTTGCCGTTATTGGGTCGGAAAGAAAAAAACGAGACCGAAAAACTTGCTCCAAAACTCATCTAGGGATGATTAATTTAAGCTCCACAACCATTGTTTCGTCATCCAACGCGACGTTTTTCAACAAAATTGAACTATGACCTCTTCTAATTTATTTTCTGGCGCACAATTTGGTGATGTCATTCATATTGGGGTCGAGAGAAATCCTAAGGTCAGATTTTTCTTTCGGTGACGATTTCACACCGCGCACCTGAAAATACCACTCCTGAAAACCGCATTTCTTTCTGGAAATACGAAGTGCACAGACTCATACTTGGTCTTAAATGAAAGAGTGGATATTTCTTTACAAAATTTGTAAGTTTTATATACTAAATTTACGGCGTTCAATCACTAGCAGTTGCTAAGATATGGTAGTTAACATGGTGGCACAATAGGAAATGTGTTAAGTGACGATGTCTTGTGAACGCTACAATAAGGTTACACAGGGTCAAACTTTAAAATGCTCCAATCAAGTTGAAATGTATGCCATTGTCCATCTAGTCATAAGGATTTCATAAGTGGGGGTAAACGATGATGTTTGACCTGGGTCCATGCTCCTGCTATATACGAATTAGTGCGCCTGATAGGATTCCAAATATGTAGAGTTTGTTCATGTGGTTTTGATTTGTGGCATCAAAATGCTGAAAATAGCCAAAAAGTTCATATTTTGGTAAGAAATGTCTCAAATTATAATAGCAAAAGGGTTATAAAATATAGAATAATTTTGACTTTTTGTTAATAATCATATGTTCTGTTTCTGAGGTATAGTATACAAATATTGATTGCTCATGAGGGAAATGGTGCGAAATAACTACCCGACGTGACTGGAGACCATGGGCCTACTATAAATAGGTAGGCCCACGGTCTCCAGTCACCGAGGGGAGGTATTTTGCACCATTTCACGAATAAAGAGCAGTCAATATTTGTTTTATATAACATGTAAATATTTCTGTCACTTGAAAAACTTGTCAAGTCTCGTTGAGATCAGCTGCCATGCCACCGCAACTCAAGCTTTAGTCTAGTTATGGTTCAATCCAAGAAAAACTTGCCAAGTCTCGTTGAGATCAGCTGCCACCGCAACTCAAGCCTTAGTCTAGACATGGCTCAATCCAATCCCGGCTCTCTCCCACAAATTTCTCGGACTGCTCTTGACGGTATGCACTATCTATACAGCATCGAGATTTCTCCATTTTGCGTCAAAATTTCACCGGAAATTGCCCAGCGGTGAAATGTAAACACGCAAATATCAAACAGAAGATATGATCGATGCAGTGTCAGAGGGTGGGTCGCTGATCAGGTCAGATCAATCACCGTGAGGCACGGGCGATGCAAGATACCAATGCAGGGAAAAAAGTTCCCATAAAAATGAACTATTTCCCAGTGATGGGGGAAATAGTAACTTTTTATGGGAACTTTTTTCCCTCCTGCTAAATATTAGGGAATAGTGTCAAATATTTTATGTCACATGATATAGTATCCACCATTCAAATGACAGAAATATTTTTATGTGTTATATCTGGATGGAGCTAGATGGAGCTCCATCCTTGATATAAAGCAAATTTACTCATGAACAAGCTGTCAAATTCCACCACAGTTTTGCAATGTTTACATTTTTCAAGTACCTGTGAATGAGAATATAAACAAACTCACACTATTATTTTGGTTTGCTATATCAATTCCAAATATATATTTTATTTCTTCGTAGGATTTGTCGATGGTGGTGTCCTCATTAGTTCAGTAACTGAAACCAGAGGGTCAACATTATCTTAAACACTGTACGTTATCATTGAACGGCCCTCTGGTTTCAGCAGGTACCTATAGCGGGACAATGAACAGATAAGAAAGCAAGAATTTCCTCATCAGAGGTCAGTATAACGAGTAGTGTTAAAAGATAATGTTGACCTCTGGTTCTGGTTACCAGAACTAGTGTCCTCATATGCTAGAGTTTTTGTCAGATGGGTCAGGTTACGGAAACTCCCGATGCAGTGCTTTATTCTTATTCTTATTTTGGGGGTAGTTTCTGTAACCTGACCCATCTGACACACTTTTTTCTGACACACTTATGTCCACATTCTCCACTGACATGTCCTGGCAAAAACATATTGGCAACATCACCAACAAAGCCAACAGGATGTTAGGTCTCCTGCGACAAAATCTAAGGAACTGCCCAATGAAGATCCGTGAGCAAGCATATATTAGTCTTGTCAGACCCCATGTGGAGTATTGCAGTTCAGTATGGAGCCCTCACAAAAAAGATATCTCAAAGGTTGAAAACATCCAGCGCCAAGGTGCCAGATTTGTCATGCAGAAATATCAGCGCAGAGACAGTGTCACCTCCATGTTACAAGAACTAGAATGGAAGTCTCTGGAGTGGAGAAGAAATGCAGCTAGCTTGAACATGTTATATAAAATACAACACAACATAGTCGCCATTAATCCAGCACATCTCTTGATTCCAATGACTCAGACCAATACTAGATACTATCACCCACTTAAGTGTCAAATCATTACCAGTCGCACCCAGCTGTACAGGTACTCCTTATTCCCAAGGACAGTCCTCCTTTGGAACTCTCTTCCAGGTGTTGTGTTGTCATCTCCAACCCTGGGAGTCTTCAGGAAGGAATTTCATCAAGTCTGTAGGCAGTTCCAGTTTTTACTCGCACCAGTTAGTTTATTGCACCACAAGTTTCTTCACTAGTGTCCATCGTTTGCACCATCAGTTCTTCATTTGCTCAGAAGCACAATTGCGTCTGCACTGCACAAGATCATCAACCTAAACGTATGATTTCAGAAACCCTTCACAGAATAAAGCACAGGTTTATTCCGTTACGATTTCCCAATTCATAAGTGTGTCAGAAAAAAGTTTAAGTTTACAGAAACTCCTATTTTTGGGCCCTTTTTCCCCGCCTTTTTCAAAATGACCACCAAATTATCTAAAATGACTTAAGGGTGAATTTTAAAGTAACCTGACCCATCTGACACACTTTTTTCTGACACTTATGAATTCAGAGACCTTAATGGAATAAACCTGTGCTTTATTCCGTGAAGGGTTTCCAAATTCATAAGTGTGTCAGAAAAAAGTGTCAGAAAAAAGTGTGTCAGATGGGTCAGGTTACAGAAATTCCCAATTTTAAATGATGTTTCATGTTGATTTTGTGATGAAAGCATACCAACTGTGTAGATATCTTCAGGGGAAGCTTTAGGAGGACATGTTGGGGGTGTTTCCATAAGGTGACACCCTTCTTTCTGACACCTTATGAATTCGGAAACCTTAATGGAATAAACCACATAAACCGTGTGGTTTATTCTGTTAAGGTTTCCGAATTCATAAGGGTGTCAGAAAGAAGGGTGTCACCTTATGGAAACACCCATGTTGGGGTCTGTTTGTGAGTGTGTTCGTTCGTTCATTCGTTACGGTAACATTAAAATGACGTATCCATTGATGCTCAGTTTACAGCTGTCCCTGTAATTTATTTCCAATCGGCACAAACAGGCTTATTTTCGCTGATTACCAATACAAAATAACTAGCGAGTTGGTGGACGCTGTTTCGGACCTACCAAGGTCAAAGTTCCTAATTAAAGGTCCATGGCCCGATTGCTAATAGCCTCGTCCCCAGGGACCCCAGATTTTACCGGAAGTGGTCAAAATTTTGGTATCAGAAGAAAGCTTCTATTTTTCTCATTTAACTGTGAAATCTTAGGGCTGAAGGATGTTTGGTTTGGATGATATGAGCGAAAATATGCTCCATTTTGGTCGACCAATAATAATTTTACACAGTACTCTATGGGAATTACAAAATAACATTTTTAGCTCTAACTTAAAAACGAGTTGAAATATCGAAGCAAAATTTTACAAATGGGTTTTGGGGTGAAGGCCATTCTATCAAGATGAACAATTTATAGACTTAAATCGGGCCATCCACCTTTAATACCCGGGGTATTAATAAAAAATATTAGAACTATGCAATATTACTGTGATAAAAACATCCCACTCGTCGTAGTGATTCATACCGCCATATTTGAAAATTGATTCTATTTTATCTTAGCAACGGTAAACTTTCTGAGCAAAACACATACCTGACGATGTTCTTGGATGTCTAAGGATCATTTTATAAGCGATGGTCGCCAGGCGAAATCGACGACAAAGTCCTTTTTTCATTCTGTTATATTTACGTATGCTGGACACTTCGGTGACAGGTCAATTCGGCAACAAACCAATTCGGCGACACCAATTTGGCAACAAGCCAATTCGGCAACATTTTATATGGGGAATCTTCTGCACGTGTGAGCTCGCGATACGGAAATATTGCTTGTTATTTTCTGTTCGTCTTTTCTTGTGTACAATTTTGGTGTATTATAGTAATTTCACACAATAGTGTTAGCCTCTTTTACCAGTCGTTTTTGTAATAAAAAATACCAGTGAATTCTAACTTTTATACCAAAGGAATGCAGACTTATTGCTTGTGATGTTCCTCTTTCCTTGTGTACAATTTTGGTGTATTGTAGTAATTTTACGAAAGGGATTTTAAACATTTACCCTATTAAATCTTAGGGCTAAATGATGTTTTGCTTGGATGTTATGAGCAAAATCTGCAAAAATGTGCCCCATATCATTTTGGTTGACGAATTTTAATTTTGAACTCCCACAACCTCACATGCTATTGGTTCATTCGCAGCTTCCGAGACATTCTCGGTCTTGTTTTTGAATGGCTGGCAATAAACCTGGCATGACCTCAAATATAGTTGAATAGACTTTCATATTGATTTAGTGGTGAAAGTAAACCACGCCTAGGCTACCCATATAGTCACCCATTAAAACACGAGAAACCATCTAATGCTGTACATTGTAGGATGGTTTTAAAAAAGGAAATAGAGATTTATTCTTCGACATGGTTGATTGTTTTGCAAAACTGGTACCGCTCGTTAAAGCAATAATGGCACATTTTTTGAAGAGCGCCCCCAATTTTCAAAATTTGATATTTTGGCACAGTTACGTTGGTGATTGTCTAGTGAACGAGAATGCTAAAAAATGCGTATTTATCATAAATTAAGCGATTTTGTAATTAGAATTTGGATCCCAGATTGGACTTAACGGCAGAGCTGGAAATGCTACGTTTATGTCCGTCCATGATGAAATAGTGCCACCTCGAGAAAATAACCTCTAACTTGATTTGCCTGAACCAATAAAACAACTAATGGATGAGCGTAGACACTTACAGGGCGCTATTTCCCGGCTATTTCACATTGGAAGGCCGTTTCCAGCAGCCGTTGAATTATTATCGGGGATCCCGATAATAATTATTCTAATTACAAAATTCCTTCGCTTGTGAGACACAGACATTTTCAAGCTTAACCATTCACAGGTATGGTTTACTAGCCAGTTACCAATGCAACCGTGTAAAAAATCTCAATTTTTTTTGAAAAATTGGAGGCGCTCTTCAAAAAAATGTGCTAATATTGCTTTATATGTCTGGCTAGGTCTCTTTCATATGTCAGTATAATGACACCACTGAATTGTTAGCTGCCATTGCTATAGTTCTGGTAACCAGAACCAGAGGTCAACATTATCTATTAATACTCGTTATCATCTACTGACCTCTGGTTCTAGTACCAGCACTAGAGGGATAATGAACCAAATAATAAAAACTGATCATCTTCTGACCTCTGGTTTTTGTACCCAGCATAGAGTGATAATGAACCAAATAATAAAAAAAACTGATCATCTTCTGACCTCTGGTTTTTGTACCCAGCATAGAGTGATAATGAACCAAATAATAAAAACTGATCATCTTCTGACCTCTGGTTTTTGTACCCAGCATAGAGTGATAATGAACCAAATAATAAAAACAGGCTAAATTAGTGAATCTATTTTAACAGCTAAACACCAAAATATCATAAAACTTGTGATTTGATTCTAGGCATCTGCTCTGGACACTCGGCCATCAATATGTACCATAGTTATCAGTGTATTTCCTTCTGGAGCGATAAAATTCATGAAGAAAGAAGGCACTTTTGCTTTTCTCAATTAAAGTTGTTGACGTACAATTTAGACGCATGCGTAATCGAAGGGCCATTCAATGATAACGTACAGTGTTCTACCTGGAGAACTAAGTAGTTAAAATTTCAAAACAAATATAAATTGTATATTATGTAAATATACCGTTCTGATGCTATCCACTAGGAAATTGATGGACACCTTTCGGACCTAACACCTATAGATGATATTTATTGCTCCTCTACCAACCCATACTTGATGGCTCAGTTGGTAAGAGTGCCGTTCTAGTAATACAGAGGTCACCGGTTTGAATCCGGCCAAGCGCACTTTTTTTTCAACACTTGTGTGCGCTGGCTATCTACAGGGAAAGATTAATAAATGCTCATCCTTGTCTACCTGGAGAACTAAAGTAGTTAAAATTTCAAAACAAATATAAATAAATTGTATATGTAAATATGCCGTTCTGATGCTATCTGCTAGGAAAGCGACGGACACCTTTCGGCCCTAACACCTATAGATGATATCTATCACTCCTCTACCAACCCATACTTGATGGCTCAGTTGGCAAGAGCACCATTCTAGTAATACGGAGGTTGCCGGTTCAAATCCGGTCAAGTGCACATGTTTTTTTTCAACACTTGTGTGCGCTGGCTATCTACAGGGAAAGATTAATAAATATTCAAGATGAAAACTTTAAAAAATAATTAAATTGGGTCATCCCCCTTAATCCTGATGGGTAGTAACTATCCTATAGTTGAATTTGATAGCTGGATGGCAGGCTGTATGTAGTAGATAATATAACTACATGTTTTTTAAATGCACCATCAATATCCGTCAATAAATTTTGTGTTGCATTTTTCTTTATGTTCACCCTGAAACTCTGTAAGTTTGTGTTAAAATCTGTACATACATTTGTCTTGCAGGGCATTCATAGATGTGTGATCAGCCGTGTGTCTTCAAGATGTCTTGTGCAGTGGCATAGCGACTCACTATGTAAAAAGCCAGCTCAATACCATTTCAGCAAAGGTACAGATGAAGATGAGAAGATGGGTAACAAAGGTGGAAGCACAAAGCAAGCAGGTGCTCAATCAGGTGGCCTCCAGCAATCTTGTCCTCCCTCTTCGGGAATGACTCAAGATACAGGTGCCACCATGGGGGCCATGAATCCAGCAAAAACAAGAGGTGCAAATGGAGGCAGCACAAACCTGAAGGCAGCAAAAGACAGTGGTGCCAGTGATGGCACCACAAGTGGCACCAGCTTGAAAGAGGGAGGAGGAAGTATGTTCAGTTTTATAGTGGAGACAAAGTCTGAGTTGGACTCACATTCAAACCAGGAAGAGTGTGTTGATGGGTCCACTGGGAAGAATGTGGACATCAGTAGGACCACACTAGGAAAGACAGAACAAAGATCAAGTGCAAATGATATGGATACAGTTATTAGAACTGGTACAGAGAGTGGCCCTGAAGTAACACACCCACCAAGTTTAGACTTAGAACTTGACCCTTTCAGTGTTGGTAAGCCTGCAGGAAGGACAAAGTCCCAACCATCAAAGCTAAGTTTTGATCTTGAAGGGTTGGATTTAACTTCAGTTGCACAGAGTACAGTGCAAGATAAAGAAGGTATATCAGATGAATCTGGAGAAGAGAATGATAGAAAGACACCAAGTATTCCAGGGCACAAAGAAAGAAGGTTAAAAAGTGGTGCAGATGATGCTAGCAGTGCACCTGACATTATGTCGGAACATTCTGACAATGTTTCAAATCAGGATGATGATGCAGATGCTATGGCTAAGTTGGAAGAGGAGCAGGTAACAGATTATGTTCCGTTAAGCTTTGAAGAAGACACCAAGACTGCTGAAGGGTCTGCTGTTACTGTAGTTGAAGGGGAAGACTTGACAAGGGATTTTGAAGACAACGGAGAGTTGTGTGGGCAAGAGGATGGAGATGGGAGATCTGCCAATGGTCAACCACAGTATGATGTTGAGTTGAGTTTCAAGGATAGGCTTGAGGTGATGCAACAAATGCATGCTGCTAAATTGAAACATTTCAGGTAAGGGTAATGGTCCCAGAGATAGAGGTGTTTTATTTATCCGAATTTACCAAGTGTCTTGTTATGATATCTGTATAGGTCATCTCTTGGGACATCCAAAACACAAAGTCTTAAGCTCAGTGAGTGGTGGAGCGGGACGTCAGAGGTCAATGACCTCTAAATTTGCATGTTCTATACCGAAATCTTTTTTTTTTTTTTTTTTTTTCAGGTTGATGATGCAGATGCTATGGCTAAGTTGGAAGAGGAGCAGGTAACAGATTATGTTCCGGTAAGCTTTGAAGAAGACACCAAGACTGCTGAAGGGTCTGCTGTTACTGCAGTTGAAGGGGAAGACTTGACAAGGGATTTTGAAGACAACAGAGAGTTGTGTGGGCAAGAGGATGGAGATGGGAGATCTACCAATGGTCAACCACAGTATGATGTTGAGTTGAGTTTCAAGGATAGGCTTGAGGTGATGCAACAAATGCATGCTGCTAAATTGAAACATTTCAGGTAAGGGTAATAGTAATTTGGAAAAAGAAAGCACTAGAATTAGATGAAAAAAATTGTAATAAATGTGTCGAACTAAACATTGAAATTCCATTGCAGGTTAAAAAGTATTAGTAGCTAAAAACAGTAGCTTCTTCTTCTTCTTCTTATCGTGTCCAAACACTGTAGTTCTCAAATATGATCCAGCCAGAGATGGGTACAACGTCTGGCTGCTTCACTGAATTCCGCAAGGTCCTTGTTTGTGCATTGTTGCTCCAGCTTTTTTTTTTTTTTTTTTTTTCAGAGGTCAATGACCTCTAAATTTGCATGTTCTATACCGAAATCGCTACTCTTAGTGCTAGAGGTCACAAACTAAACCCAATTTGGGCAAGGTTGGTATCATATTAAAGCTAAAAAAATTATCTATTCAGTGATAGCTAACACACTGAATTTCTTGAAAGTATAAGTTGGCACTGTGCCAAAAAAGTTGAATTTTTACGACTTTTTCAATTTTTTGCATCAACTTTGTACCAATATGGTACAGATGTACAATGAAGATGGTAATATTTCTCTTCCATATTTTCCACAAATTAGCATCTATATATGTGTCAATAATATCCAGAAGATTTTTTTTTTACTTAGTTTATTTTTTTACTTTTGACATTTTGAAGCACGTTCACCCAATGTGTTTTAACCCTCGCCTTACCAAGCCTCTTTTGTAACACGGTTTACCAGGGAGATGGTTGCCACCCCCTTCGAGAATTTGTTATAAAGCACCCGATGCTTATGATTTTGATAGCAATGGATAGCTATGGTCCTCTTCTTTCCACATACCTAGTATGGCGTCACAATGACGTCATAAACTCCACAAGTCAACACAATTGGCATTTTACACAGAAAATAGGCGAAAATCCAATTTTGCGCTAAAAAAAGGTAGGAACACCAGATATTCACGCGGTTTTCAGCTCTAAATGGTGGCAGTTGAATAGTTTTATATAAGGATAAGCGTTTAGAGCCATACTGTGCATAATATTTTCAAAAATGTACCCCCACCCTTCGACTTTTGATGGCATACCCCTGAGACTATAATATTAGTCTCAGCATACCCTAACGCCGGTGAAGGTGCTACCTTCATATTTTTTTCGCTAAAATGACTGGTAAGGATGAGAAAATGATTGCTCTGAAGCTTGTTAGGAAAGCTGTTGGAATTTTCCCTCACCGGAGCACCCCACCCCCACCCCACCCCCTTGGTAATACGAAGTTAATTTCGCCCTTTATTTCTGGTGGTGGTGTTGTTTATAGACCATAACGCGGATAAACACTAATGGAATTTTGGGAAATTTAGTTTGTTTTGTTTGTTTATTTGTTTGTTTATTTCATCTTTATCCTGGGTCCACATTCAGAGGGAAATTTAAGTATCCCTCTGTTCTTCCATGTGGCCCAGCAAATACAACATTAAAAATACTTATCAATTAAAATTTAAAACTGCTCAAATTACCATATTGTACATATAATAACTTAAATTACAAGAAAATATTTTCAAATACATGCCAAACCAGCATAAATATGAGCAAATAAGTACACAATAAGAATATGAAAGTTACAATTAAAAATATAATCTTAGATATTGCACTTTACATTAAAAACACATACCGTAATTTTAACTTAGGGGAAGAAAAAATATACATCAAGTCAAAATTAAATGTTTACAAATTATAGAAGCCAAATATATTTAAGAAAATACCATTATAGCGGAGCGGCCGAGCCTTGAAAAGTGCTCTAGTTTTCGAGTTACCCCTCCCCACCGTACAACAAAACACAACCACCTTTATTTGAAGGATAAATATATAAGATTTAAGAAAATGATGGTTGTGGTTGAAATATTTGGTGGCAGGGATGATTTCTATGCTGAAAAATGAAATTTGGGCTGCAAGTTAAGCGAAATTATTATTTTTTAATTTTTTTTAAGGTAAAAATATTACAATCTTATTTTTATAGTATCCTTTTTGTTATTGATATAGGTTTTATACATTGCATAA
>JAMKCH010018234.1:0-23601 GCA_023653785.1 Ophioderma brevispina
ATCTCAAAAATCTTTATTTGTCACAAAAGAAGTAATCTTGCATTTAGAATATGTTTTTCTTATTGAGCTGGAATGAAAACCTATTTATCTGGGGTGAGTGTTGGTTCAACTCTAGCTTGGCCTAGTATGTGGGGTTGAACCAAGTTCTTTTTCCATGAATCACTTTGGATTGGTTGTTAACACATGCATTGCATTGTTGGTCAGGCATTGCAACACCTTTTTGCAGGGTTAGCATTTCATAATTTGATGCCAATTGCAAAGGACCTGTTCAAAAATCTCTAAATTTTGAAAACGGGAGGCATTTTTCAAAAAGAAAGGCCTGCAGGAAGACAAAGTTAATGCATTAAATTAATGCCTATAGAAACGTATAGGAAATATCTGCTCAAAGTTTACTTTTTTTACTTTTTTGGGGTGATCACTTTTAAACCAGACAACACCAAGTGCTAAAATTTGGCACAGAAAAAGAAAAAAGTAATTTAAGGAAGACTGGGGGGGGGTTCTCAACTTTTTTTGGGGTAGGTATGTGCCACCCGGATTTCAAAATTGAGGCTCCGGAGCTGATTTGAGGCCCCAAAAATGTGGTCTTTGGACATGAAAAGTAGGGTATCTGGAACTGAAATGGTCCTAAAATGTGGGTCACTGGAACTGAAAAAGAGCCTGAAAATGAGGTCTTATAGGTGGCACATACCCCTACTACTACCTCCCAATGTGAGACCCCCCTGGACCCTAGAACATTATTTATTCAAATTTTATAGTCTCATTCTCGGTATTTGGGGTTCTACCATGCGATCACCTTCACAAGGTCCGAGTACGTAACATCTATAAATGTATACACAAGAATACTGTGCTCATTGCAACACAGGCTACATTGTGTATAAAGTGTATTGACAGGAGCAGGCTCATGTCGAACCACATCTTGCTTAAATTTCATTTCCAAGATCAGATTTGTCATAGGTCATCGCATGTTTTTGTGATAGGAATCGTTTTATAGGTATGACTTTTGCAGCAAACGGTTTTCACACAGTTATGACAGAAAAATGACCATATACATGCAACTTAAAGGGATTAGCAGCGATTTGCTAATCCGAAACATCGAAAAAATCATAAAAATTCATATTTTAATATTTTTGTTACTGGCATAGATATGCGAACATAACCTGCAAGTAGTTGGCTTGAAATCTGTGTATTAAAGACAAGGCAGTACTTTTTATCTGATCCTGTAATTTCTATATATGCGTATCAAAATTCCGACTTGAGATCAGAAAAGCCTTTCCCGGTGAATATCACAGATTTCCAGCGTGATATTGTGCATCATGATCAATACAGTTTGACCTCAAACACAAACATTATTGATCTTTGTTTATTTTATACTGGTGTAAACCACAATCAGCTGTTTAGTGCAGGTTTTGAGATGCCGTCGCTGTATGACTATTTGCGGGAGACGGTATTACAAAATTCCTCAAATACTTCATTTTTTTCAATATTTGGTGGTTTGTTTCAACATTAGAGCAGTTATATGGAATTGTGCACACTTATCCCTGATTTAAAAATGCATTTCCACATTTTTTCGATTCTCTCGCATTATCGCTGCTAATCCCTTTAAAGAGACATATGAGGACATTTCCAGAAAGAAGTGCCCCCCCCCCCCATTTTTTTTTAAATCCAGGTTTTTGCATATTTGGAATGCTTACCAATGTATTAGATCACACCTGAAGTGAATATGCCAAATACGCTGTCTTTATGTATAAGTTGATTTAGTATTTTCTGTCGTGCACGACAGAAAATCAAAGCATGGTTTTCTACAGGGATGATTATGATAGCAGGCAAGTTCAAAACAAGGTTTGCGGTTTTCTTTTGCATTTGTTTGTTTAATAAATCTCTGAAACATTCTTGGTAGGTGGTCTACAACCGATCCAGTGCAATTTGAGATAAATTTTTATCCTAAAAAAATCTCCCCCTGTCATTTTAACACCATAGAATGTAGAGCACTACTTATTGGCTATTTATAAGAGGATGAATTTTTCAAATTGCCATGTATGTGTTGCTATACAGTGATGTCAAAGAAAATCCACCCCACCCTCTGCTTATTGCTTTAAACAAAATATTGGAATGAGTTGTTGGTGGTGCTATATTTTGTGGAAATACATAGGCAAGTCAAAGAAATTGCTGCACTGACCCAGTTTTTATGTAGATTTTGATCAGTTTAGCATTCCATCAAAAATCTTGTCACATACAACTTTTCCCTTCCAAAGGCGAATTTAAAAACATATAATGAAATTTGCTAGTGCAGTTTATGCTCAAATGGTCCATTTTGTTCCTATCAATTGGATATTATTGATTACTTATTCATCAAACCTAAATCTGTTTTAATTTGAGACAATATCCCTACGAGGGTGACACAGGGCTTTTTTTCAGAGCAGTTAAATTCTCTTGAGGCCTGAGAGGAGACACTGGGGCGGGTCATGGGAGGATCTGTCATTTACAGTTTGTGTCTGAAGTCGTTAGAAATCAAAAGCCGCGTTTGCTTTTGATGTTTTGTTGTGACTCATATATGAATGTGTTAAAACGAGCACATTTTTGCTTGTTATTTCTTGAAAGGATCTTTTTAAATATGGAAAAGATGTGGCTTTAATTATTCTCCTGTGAGTACAGGCAGCATTGGGTTTTAAGTTCAGTCTGATATTAGCATGAGGCATTGAATAAGATGCTTCACCTCAAGAAGAAAAGACGCACCTTAGATACTTAATAGATAAGAGCGCGTGGCCCACTGGTTAGGGTATTATAGCCTTTGGTGCTAGAGGTCCCCGGTTCAACTCCCGGCGGGACCACTTGCAAGGATTTAATCGGGTACTAAATTCTGGATTTAATCTGTACAAGAGCCATTGATTGAAATTGGAATTTGCTCTCTCCATGGTTAAGTTGGACTTGGGCAAATGAACCATATGATAATACCCCATCATTCAGAGGGGACACAGTCAGTGTCAAAAAGAGTAGGGTGATTACCCCTGGCTGTCCCAATTCACATCCCGGTAAATGGACACCAAAGGAAATAAGTTCCCGTCGGAGGCTTTCTTGGCTTGTCCAGGACATTGTCCGAATAAATTCAAATCAAAGTAAAACATAACTATCAATAGAAAGTATGTTTCGTTCTATGAAGCCAAGATTTTTCTATTTGCCTATCCACAAGTCATTAGTAAAGTTGTGGTTGGTGTTAGGATTTATTCAGCTTGTAAGCTATTCTGTGGCCGTGTGTATCCATGATACGGATGCCCCTAACATGAACGGCTGGGTGTAGGGGGGACAAGTCAGGAGCTACTATTACATGTACAGTTGTGACTCTCGGTACACGGGTTCTAGACCGCTGAACATCCCTCCAAGGGACAGGATGCTTTCATGATTCATTGCCCAATTCAGGTGAACCATGGAGGAGAACGTGAATGAACACATGTTCCACATTGTCATATTTGGAAAATGAAGTTATTATCAGAATGAAACAGTTCCACTTATTTCTGAAGACCATCCAAAGTATTCATTCCCAGTTCACAGTTTCTAAATATATTAGCATTTAAGTTATCACAGACTACTGTAATGTGTATATCCTGTAGGAAAAAATGTGATTTCATAGGAAACTTTTCAAAACATGCAGTATGATATGCATGCAATTCATATGGTCATTTAGAAAATAATTTCCAGCAGGTTCCTGGCGATTTCAGTTGTTGGAACAAATGCTGAAGTTCATTTCAAGGATTGTCCAGTAAATTTACAGGAATAAAACCCGTAAATTTACACAAAAATACCTAAATGTAAGGCAATTTTTCTATGATATAAATACCAGCTTTTCTGCAAAATTAAGTTATTCTAGAGTGTATTTTGCGCTTTAACTTTTTTAGCAATTGATTTTAAGTTTTTAGGAGTTCATTTGGTAGACGCAGTGTGTGTAACTACACATTTGCAAAGGGGGGGTGGTGGCAGAAGGGGTGCCGAGGCATACTGAGGGTGCGAATTTGGACTGGAAAATTGGATCCTTTAACACATGACACTGTTACAAAAGGGTCAGTTATTTAGGGGGGATGGTTGGTGGGGGGTCGGAGAGGTCTTTCTGGCAGGGGAGCAAAAGCCCCCTTCCCCCTTTGCTGTTATGCATTGGGTAGAAGTCACAGTTTAAACTCAGAAGTTATTATAATATTCGAATTTAGTCGTAAACTATCGGAGCAACAGTGAAATAAGAATCGACAAGGGTAATTGATCATCAGAAGTCAGAAAATATTTTGGTAAATATATTTGTCATCTGTTAGTCTTTTAAGGTAATTTGGTTTGTGATATGAAATAAGGACCTTAGAACAGTCAGGGAAATTTCATAGGTTTCAAGTATTGGGGGTTTGCATAGAAAGTAATGGATTTGTTTTTTTTTCTTAGTGTATCAGTTTCCCAAGTCTTTCAGTTGAGGTCATGTGTTAAAGCCGACCTCAGAGATTTCAAAATTTAATTGGTATTAAAACGACAGCACTTAGACTAAAAATAGTCACTAAAAATACTCAATTCCAAAGTTTGCGATTAAATTAGATTGTTTTTATTTCATGCAGTAAACATTTATGTTGTTAGTATAACAGTTACCATGGAATTATGTGTATACAAAAATTGTGCATCCAGAATTTATAACAAAGTGTAAGGGATATGAAGGACTTTCACTTTGAGCTAACTATTTCAAACGTTGATTAGTATAGGGGGACAAGCATTAGTGTATAAGCACAAAAACAAAATTGTCCTTTTTTTTTTTTTTTTTAATAATCATAATACCACAGCGCGTATTAGAGGCGCTTACAGAAGTCTCTAACGCTATTGTTAAAAGGACATTATACGAAAAAACAAGTACATAAAACCTGAGAAGCATGGCGTTTCAAATAATCAAGTCCATGTACTTAATAAGGGCTCCTCTTTTGGAAATCGCTCTGCAGTGTAGCTTTAAAAGTTGCAAAAATCACCAAACCAGGTGGTGTTGATGGTTAAAGGCTAGCTGATTCGTGATTTTCCGATGAGGACAAACTTAATTTTCAAGGCAAATTTTGTCTTATTTCTACATATAGATAATGCTTTGTCCATTATAATCATTGGGTGAAAGAACTAAGCTCCAAATTGAAGTCCTTCATATAGAAAATTACCAACTTTGTTATTAAAATTCCAGATCCAAAATTTTTGTAATACTCGGTACCCTAGCTACGGAACTGTTATACTGTGCAAAAATGTATACTGTATGAAGACAGAAAATCTGATTCATCTCCAACTTGGAATTGAAGCATTTAGGTGGACTATGTAAATTCTAGCATGATTAGTTTAATTCTACACAAAAAAAGTTATTTCAAAATCTTTGAGTCAGCCTTGAAAGAAATTCCTGTATCTTGATCTGTTTAAAAAATCTTTACCCTTCCCTTACAGAAGTCATACAGTCAGGAGCTTCAGGAATTGTATCTCCAAAGTTGGCAAACAACTGCCTGGCAATTTTGCGAAAGGGACTATCAAAAGCTTCTGTTCGTCAGTGACTACTTCAATAACTACACCAGCTGTAGCCACTGAATAGCAAGTCCTTGACCCCTCTTTTTGTAGCGTTTTAATATTAATGAGTGAAAGCTAGCAAATTAATCTTCAATATGTACATATTGCTAATAATAAATTTATTCGAGAAAGTGTAACCTGTGGCATGTGTTGTGAAATTTCAATATTGTAGTAACCTTCTGGATAAAACTCAGTGTTACGCATCCAAATATTACTGCTACCTGTGTAAAAATGGTAGAAAATCCCTCCTTTTTGTAAAAAGAAACTTTGTGTAGTGTTATTGTGTGTATGAAATATGCATTGAGCCAAGACTTAGCTTGTCTTTGTGTTCCAGTAATTTGCCATTCCCTGAAGACATGTGGAGCGGACATAATCGAACAAAAGGTGTCATGAGTGTTGTTTTCTAAATAAATCGAATTGGTTAAAACATTTAATAGAAATGTTAATCTATCAATAATTATGAAATGCTAACAATATGGTTGGAACTATTTGCTGTAAACAGCTGGCATAGTTTCCGTTGCGTTGTTTTTATCAATATTTTTTGATTCTGTTGTGAACTAACATGATTTGGCTAGCATGGCACATTGCTCTTGCAAGTCAAAAAAACGACATGTGAAGTTAGTAAATCCCCGGCTTATCCAGCCGGGAGGCAGTGTACACCAAGTTTGCCAAAAAAAATTACAAATCAAACAAGATCCTCAAGGCCTGGGGACACCACTCAAATGAAAGAATAATGATCCATGAGTTCAGTTGCTGCATAGTGGTACATGATCAGTTCATTTGAAGCCCTTTAAATTGTAATAAAATATCTTTACAGCATTAAAAAAATATCATATTGAACCTGACCATTGGTAAGGTGCCAATGGAGAGCGACTTAACCTCTTCCTTCCGTCTCTAGATTGGAAGGATTCTGGACTAAAGAGTCCAGGGGATCTAGACGCATCTGAGTTGGGGATCCATCACTGTAGTTTGTTCAGGAAGCAGTTGGCTCATTAATTGTTCAGTGGCCTGATGTGATAGTAATATAGTTATCCCGTTTGTTCACGCATACGAAAAATATCTATGGTTTTTGTTTTTTCCAATATCACATGAGGGGGATGCCGAATGTGTGATAGTGGAAACAAACCATAGATATTTGTTCCGTATTGCCATGAGACAAAAGGGGTAAACGACTTTAGATTTAGTAGACAGCCTATATTAAGTTGATTAATTGTATTTAAATCTGGATTAGCACACTACAAATTCTATGGTGGTGGGCTGGATTTGTGTCTATTCCAGAGTGAGGACTTGAGCGACCCTCGCCTCCCATATCCGCCTCCTCCTTTTCTAGTTCTTAATTTCTATTTCTTCTCAGCTCTTCCAGTTGCCTATGTTTAGTGATTAACATCAGTTTAGGTAGGGGTCAAAGGCACCTGTGCCCTGGAAAGTTCAGAGTCCCGGCAGACCAACATACATTTGACCTGCGTGGACATACAAAATGGTCGGTGGTTGGTGAACAGGTGTATCGCCATACTCCGGTTTGGTTGGCAACTGACCAAATGCTGTACACTTTCCGTTAAAATCCTTATATTTAGGCTTGTCATGTAGGCCATTAAATCACCTATATGCTGCTGAACATATACCAGCATTAAGGGCGGAAAAAACCACCAGGTTCAACGGCCAATGTGTTCCAGACTTTATAAAGTTATCTGCTGTGCTTGAGACGCACCGATTGCAGGAAAGGCTTGGGAGACAACCCTAGGATAATCCGAGTTGGAGTCCCGTAGACGACTGACTGCTCTACTCAGCTCCAGTTCGGCAACTCCTGCGACGCTGCTGGCACCAAACTTTATCGTGTTCTCGACGTTCCTTTTGGATTTGCCTTCAGCGTGGAGAGGGGATTCATGTGCATGGCAACAGACGGATCTCCATAGCAATTGCCCTGCGTTGCGCCCACATCATGTGGGCGCTTTATCCATAGTCGCATTCGACTCAAGGAGGCCCATGATGATGATGACAAATCTAGTACAGAATCCAGAAGCTCATAGACTGTGCATGTGAGTAAAGAGAAGATATCATTAGCTTCCCACAATGCATTGCTTCCATTGGAAGTTTTTGTACAAGGTAGTCATGTGAATCGTTAGAGTTGAACACTTTTAAATGCAAGTTTGGGTGATCATACTGTCAATTTAGCCATGTTTTCATCACTAACGATCCACACAAGTACCTGTACAAAAACCTTCCATTGGAAGCAATGCATTGTGGGAAGCTTACTGACGTTCTCTTTGGGTGAGTAGGAGGCCACCCCTAGTCTATAGCGTTCTACTGAGGCCTACAAATTGTACAAATCAACAAGTTGGACGAACGCACAGTATTTACCAACTCAGTCATCATTGTCCTGAATACATACAATTTCCCCCCAATTCCCCACAGACAGCCTAGACCAAGATGTCCAATGGCCACACTGATTCAGTAGTAGTCTTCAATGCAGTTGCCAGAGTCAGTGAGAGTTGAATTGCAGGGTAGACAGGGCACTGTAGCAAGAAAACCACTCCTTACTTACCTCTTTGAAAGACATCAAAAGGTCACTAGCCTCCAAACCACAGGGAACTTTTTAAAATGTTTTTGACATAAAGACTGTTAGGGCAAACGTATCAAGTAGAAGTATTTGTTTGGGATTGCCAGCATCAGTCACACCGCCATTGCAATGATGTGTTTGAACCAAAAGGCCATCTTGGATTGTGCCCTTCAGAGGGGGCTGGCTAATATCCTCCGTGGTGCGGACCAACAAAGTCTCTTCCCAATATGCGCAAGATCATATACATCTATAGATTTTGAATGCATTAAAGTAGGGGAACTTGATACTTGGGTGTAAGCATTACGTAATACTGGCTCATATCCAGTGAGTAATGAAATACTTCTGGTAATACGGAAAACTATTATTGGGACATTAACCAACCATCATGCATTCCACCATTCATGTCTACTAAATTATAGAAGCTTATTCGGACTCAATGATGGCAGATGTACTTCTTTGAGCTGCATCCAGTTGAATTTTGAAGCACATTTCCTGCTGAAGTTTTTTTATGCTTATAGCATTTACAATGCTTAATGCTTCAGAGCATTTCGTGATCCACAACCTCATCTCTCCCGACTTAGCCTCAAAACGTTTATATTTTATATCAATCTGTCACCGTTAGCCTTTTGTAGCCCATTGTATTTTCTGTCCAAACGGAGAAATTACTCATATGGCCTCTGGGACTTGGAAGCAAGCAATGGCCATAACACCACAAACCCCAATATGGTGATCACCTCAATTTTTGAGAATAAATCTGTTCTCAAGGATCTCTAGAAAATGAATAAAACAGAAGGTGCTGGAATCACGAAATGCACCTTTAAAAGCATTAACAACAACAGCTATTTTGGGTATATAGGCCTATCTGCAGTGCACTCCCCACAACAAACTTCTATTCTGGTTTAACAGGGCATGGAGTGGAATTTTGTCAACCACAATGAGCTCACATGATGAAGTCCACTGTATTCTGCCACACCATCCTTCAACATGCAAGTTTATTCCGTTGAGACTGCCGAATTCATGGGTGGTGGCAAATACAAAATTCCTTTCCCGAGCTTATTTCTATATTTTCTCCTTGCAGTAAGATGCATATGCAAGTTTTAAAGGAGATCATCCTGCTAACGCTTGCCTATTGTCGCGTGCTGGGTTAATGGGAGCGGCCATATGTTCCCAACAAATGAAGCAGGTGTGTGATTGAAATGTTAGAAGTTAGGGAATAAGTAGAGTGTCTCACAAGAATGTCACTGTATTCTAATGCAACACGATAAAACGCTATTCAGCTGTAATTCTCCCAGTAGAGCCATTCATAATTAGAGTCCCTCAATGCCACATGCTATACAACACTTGAAATTCCCCGCGTAACATCAATTGAGATCTTTATTGCGTACCTTGGAATGACACCATTTTGCAATCCTGGCGCTGACCGGTGAAGTGGGACAGGTTTGGCTTCAATTGGCTTACTATCATTGGGATCCTGTGTAAAATCTTTACAAATCCGAAGGAGGGCCTCCTCGTATTTGTATTGAGGTTTTTATCTGTGAATTAGCTTTATTGGATAATGACTGCAGATGTTCATCGATTCAACGGCAATACAACGTATTAGACATGTTAGATACTCAAAGTAAATTCACTTTGTTTGACAATCATCATGGCATCAACACAAACTATAGACGGTGACGTACATTGGCTTCGGGATGGCCAAAACATCAACTATGGGCCGTGATACTAACGTGGCAACATGGATGCGTCCATCAGTTCCCGATTTCACTTTTGTTTTCTCTAATTGCTAACTAACTTTTAGAGTAATAGCAATAAGCATGCAATGTTGAGAATCATTTTAACATCATTAATCACATATGTAAACTAAAAATAGCGTGTTATGCAGTGGCGGCGCCACGGGGGGGATTTTTTGTTCTTCCGTCCCTTAGATTTGGCTCCCCCTGGCCGAGAGAAAAATGAGGGATTTTTGGCAAATTTGGCGATTTGGGGCCAAAATCACCAATTTTTGGTAAAATAAGCGATTATGGGCCAAAATTTGGTTCAAAATCTCCAATATTTGATACTTTGCCCCCAATTTCACTTTTGTCCCTCCCCCCCCCAAATTTCACTTTGCCCTTTGGCCCCCGTTTTCCCCCCCCCAGAAAAAGATGTCTGTGCCGCCACTGGTGTTATGTCCCTTTAAAATTAAAAAGAATTTCACAAAATCGAATTTCTTCAATTTGCTCTCAATGATATTCTAGGCCATTTGAAAAACAGCGATATATTTTACACCTAAAAATAACATACCCCAACCAAGTAGGGACATTGCATTGCGGATAAGACATCATGTAATTTGTAGGCCAACTTTTTAAGTTTTCCATAACTTTAAAATCGACCAACTGTGTAGATTACAATATTACATGAATATTTTTGACTCGACTCACTGATATTAAAACCACAAAGGTTTATAGACCGATCAAACATGTTCATAGTGTGGGAACAATGCTATCCGGCGTGCGTGTTGTGTTCAACGGCCATTTTCGTTGGTCTGCTGTAATTTAACGTGGCCGGCGACGTTAAATTCAAACTCTTTCTGTTTCCCATAAGGAAGCTGATTTGGTCTAGATCAATTTCGGGTGAGGGCTTTTGTATATAAAGCTTTACAACCATGCCAAAATATCGATTTTGAAAAATCTTGAGGCACACTATTTTCAAATGGGCAGTGTCCTTAATCGAATGGAGATTCATATCTTAATCTTTGAACCATTGCTGTTTTCTTGCTTTTTCATTTGTGAAAAAATAACCTATCTGACTCTTTTGACCTATGGCATCCCTTTTAGAACTACTCCTGTCATTTCGAACTATTTTTTACTCTTTTGGGTGGATCCCTGATAGAGCTTCAAACCACAATGAGCTCATTTCTATATTTTTGCTACTTGTCATGGGGATCATTGCAAGTTTTAACTTGCAGTATTTTTTTAATAGTTCTCA
Organism: Ophioderma brevispina; assembly: GCA_023653785.1. Taxonomy (NCBI): domain Eukaryota; kingdom Metazoa; phylum Echinodermata; class Ophiuroidea; order Amphilepidida; family Ophiodermatidae; genus Ophioderma; species Ophioderma brevispina. Next base: position 11,075 of record JAMKCH010018234.1, read on the forward strand.
TAACAATTCCAATAGACCATTTTTACAACAAGCCTTGTCCCCCTGATTACCTTAAAATTGAATGTTTTGTATCACCTGTTGTCCGTTTAAAAACCCCTTAGTATTGGTGGTATGTCTCTAATATAAAGGGCAGCTTGATCCCCTCTTGCAAGAAATTCTTTTTCTGTGTCTGTCAGACTAAATAGCACACATGGCCTAATGGTGGTACGGTGTTGTTTATAAATACAGGGTGGTCAAAAATTTACACTCGGTTTTTTTTTGAATTTTTCTAAAGCAATGAAAAATCTACCAAAGATACCGGCTATCACATATGAAACTAGGTTATTCACCTACTAGAGAAATTTGAATTTTGATTTTTGAACTTTGCATTGCGAATTAGCTAACTAAGATAGGTACCCATTTTTACTCTGTCCACGACTCACTGTTGGGGAATTTGGCCAAAGAGACTTGGATGATCTACACAGTACATCATGACATTCTTTGTCTTGCTTTGGTACCTTTTTGTAAACCTTCAAACCATGAAAAATGGCAAACTATTTCATTATTCTGAATCAATAACAAAGTATGAATCTTACAAACCCATTTTTTGAAGCATTTACTTACGTCAATAAATGTTCGAATTTGTTCACATATCTTCGCGGAAAGTGAAGGCCAATACAGTATGTTTGCAATCCTGTGCAAATCAGCCAGTTGACCCATATTTTCCACCGACTCCATAACCTGATGGGGGGGGGGGGCTAACTTTGGGGATCAATATTTGGAAATCATTTACACCACATTCAACATCATCATCTTCTTCCCCCTTTGCAGCTCAATCCTTTCCTCTCCCTTCCCTCTCTTTTCTTTTTCTCTATACTCTCTTTCTGCTTGTCCTTTTCCCCACTTTCCTGCTTACCGCTAGCTAGCTTATTTCCTTGGTAAATGGGGAGGGGACATGCCTCCCCTTCCCCTGCTCCTGTTACGCACGCTACTTTCATTGACATTGTTAAGAAATATTATCAACACATTGTTATGGATTAGGTAAATCTAATGGTTACTGTGAGAACAAAATACAAAAAGTTATTGATCATTTTTTTAAAAAATGACAGTAACCAATGGCTTTTGCGCTGTGGACGTGAATAATTGGTACACCGTGTTCAATATGGTTTTTTGGCGGCTTTCCGTAAATTTACATATCTGCAATTTGCGCAAAGGTCAAACTTTAGATTTTTTTTACCATGATAGTGGATAATTGAATATTATTTCATGTATAAAAAACAATTTCTGAACTTGGTAAATATTTTAAAATATTTTTCTGAAATCGAGTGTGAAAATCTTTTTGACTCAACCCTGTAACATTCAAAATGTAATCTCAACAATCGCTTGACATTTTGGGAATAAACTCTTTCCAAAGACATCTCATAAACAAAACAGATAGTGTTAGAATCTCAAAAAAATCTGAGTTTTTGGGATGCTCTATCTTGATAAATGTCGTCCAGGATGCTCAATACCCTCATGCATATATTGCCATCCATTTTAAAGTATTTAAAAGGTGCATTTCATATCCAGCATGGCATCGTTTATGGTTCAGTAGATACCGTGGAAAAGGTCCCTTCAAATGTGTTGATGTCATAAGAAAATGTTTGTATCACCCATCACGGGTGACCCATAGCACGTGTGTCATTAAATACAAATTAGAGTTTGTCCAGAGTAGATCAAATTCACATAAGATTAGGAACACATACTATACTTCGGCCAACGGTTCAAATAGTATAAGATTCTCACTTTTTTGAGGTAAATCGGAAGGGGACGAGGCTGTGGATCACCAAATGCCCCTTTAAATATACCCCCAACAATTTCATTTCATCATATCAATCATGTGTTAACAATACTGAAACTTATCAAAAATCAACATTAATGAAAAATAACCCACATCCCATTTAAAAAATATTGAACAGAAACTTACCATTCATTCCCACTTAGGCAATGGCTTTGTTTCATGTGCATGTTTAGCACTTATTGACAAATTGGCTATGAACAAAGGATCCCATCCTGATCAGGTTTTCAGCATGAGCAATCAGACCGAGAATATTTTCCGAGTTTGGCGACCGAAGGCAGCCGTGGCTATGTTTTTAGGAGTCACTACTCACATGAAAGGCATATGGGTCCCACTAAGTACTGGTAGCACAGATTTAGACTGATTTACGCCCAATCAGGAACGCGGTTTAATATTGGCCTCCTCTTTTAATTGAGGCATTTTGTTAATGTCTTGTTGCTATTTTTGAGGGTATGTTTTTTAATTATTTAATTGTTGTTTTTAATTAATAATGCAATTGTTTTGGTCTGTTGCTACAGTATTTCTGCTCGTTTGTGAAGCAAAAGATATTTGTCAATTGTTAAGTGATCTTGTGGCTGAAATTTGCCTTGCTATGAAAAATTTATAAATATATGGATTTATACAATTTTTTTTTTAAATTACAAAATTGTTGCTTTTATGATAAATATGCACTTTTGAGCATACCATTCACAGGTGTAGTTTACTGGACAATTACCAACATTATTATGTTTGTATGGATCCAAGTGTGTGAAAATATTGGATCCCAAACATAATAATGATAAAATTGGATGATTTTCACCCAATATTTATGGTCATGAGTTTTAAAATATTTTTGCAACTCATACCTCGACCAATAAATTTGGGCTCAATCAATCCAATTTTATACCACAACTGTGCAAAAATCTCAAACTTGGAAAATTGTAGGTGCTTCAAAATATGTGCTGTTATTGCTTTAATTCCAAAGTTTGAGATTAAGTTTCATTTTGATGTAGTAAACACTTATGCATAGTATAACAGTACCATAGGATGTGTATAACAAAAAATTTGGATCTGGATTTTTATTACAAAGTTATTATTTTCTTTATGAAGGATACTTTGAGCTTAACTATTTCACAAAGTGATTAGTATGTGGATAAGAATTATGTATATATATGCAAAAAAACATGATTTGTTAGAAAATTGAGGGCACCATCAAGAAATCTCAGAGTCAGCCTTTAAATGACATGTGTAATAGCATTATGTGATTAGTGATAAAATGAGCAAGTTTGATTGGCCTATAACAGAAAAGAAATTATGGACAATTATTTTGTGGACAAAATGACAGATACCCACACATCCATCTAGACATACTTTTTCTTCGGCCAGACTGACAATCCCCCAAAAGTATATTATACTGCATAGGAGGGTATAAGAGCTTACAGACACCACAGTGTCATACTTGACCAATACACCCATTCCAGAACTTAGAGCAAAATTAACTCTAAATTTAGAATTCAATACACATAGATAGCCTACAACATTGCACAATTAAATTCGTACAAACACACATCAATTTCAACCAATTCAATGGAACACTTCCCAAAGCCCCACAATCAAATTGTCTGTACTTCTTCACCTTTCTTGCATGCTGTAAAGATCTTATTGTATCCTAAAATTAGTGTAGCAAATCAAAATGGTAATTCCTTGGTGGCAGTGGAAGTTTCCAGGATATAGTGGTACAAGCTCAGAGCTCATCCCATGGTAACATCGCCCAGTCCCGGGTCAATCATAGAGCCCCATTTACAGACCTTGTCTTAACCTTAGGTATACCATTTAGTATGGCAGGGGTTCTCAATAGGCGGGCCCGCTGGCCATCCTGCCGCCAACCATTGATTTCTGACCCTCGACTGCTCAAAATATAAGTAAACATAAGAACTTCAGGTGTATTTGGCCCTCAGTAGGGAACTTTCATATGTTTAGCATTCTCTGGCACTGCAGCTAAAATAATTGAGACCCTGGTTTTTGGTATTCTTTGATTACCCAGTCCTTGTACAACCCCCCCCCCCCCCACACACACACATACACACACAGAGGCTGATTCTGGTACAACCCATACTACCAAGGAACCTTAGTTAATAATTGATATAATATGTTACACTTGCACATGCAGCAACCCCACCTACTTGAAATTTCTGAAACTTTGACTTCCTTTTAGTTTAGAAGAAATTGGGCCAATTGTCCAACAAATTTGCAGGGAAAAAGTCACCCAAAAATAATTTTGAGTCGAACATAGGGAGATGTCCTTCTGGATGGATGATGGAGTGGGGAGGGAGGGAGAGGGAGAGAGGAGAGAGGGGAGGGAGGAAGTGGGAGGGAGATCAGAGAGTAGAGGAGAGAGAGAGAGAGAGATAAGAGAAGAAGCGAGAGAGAGAGGAGAGTGTTGATGTGAAGTACACTTTCTTGGGATTTTGCAGCTACAGCATAAATGCTGACTCAATGATTTCCTGATGAGGGTGCACTCATTTCAAACAATTGTGTTTTTTTCATATACATAATGTTTTCCATATACTAATCACTGTGTGAAATAACTCAGTTCAAATTGAATTCCCTTCATATAGAAATCCCCAAAAAACAAAACTTTGTTCTAAAATTTTCCCGGATCCAACGTTTGTTATGCACGGTTCCCTATTGCAACTGTTATACTGTTCATATGTTTTACGCATCACACGGAAAATCCCGATTCATCTCTAAATGTGGAAGTAATCCTTTAGGTGACTATCTTAGTTCTAGATGACTATTTTTAAATTACTTCACCAAAAAATTATATTTTCAAAAATCTCTGAGTCAGCCTTTAAGCTGTATTCCCTCAACTGAGTCTTCCACTAGACAAATTTGCAGACATTCCAACTACATGAAGATAAATGAACAACAGATGAATTTTATCACTGTCCATTTCAGCAGAACATGTAAATGTAACACTTTTTGAACACCTGACACGTGTGTTCTACTATGTCTGTTAGGAATACTAATTCCAATTCCCTTAAATGTGTTAAAGACATCCATTTTACACTAAAATACCTACTTACTAGAAATGACATATTTTTCCTCAAATCACGGAACCACATTTTTTTCCATGACCCACTACTTCCTGATGCTTGAGTAGTGGTGCGACCTGTCTTGTGTCCTGAAATGTTCAAATTTGGCCTGCGATGTCTCACATCTAGTGGTTGCAAAGTAATTTTGATACTACCTTCCAAACCTTATGTTTCCACAATTTTGCTTTGAACAGCCTCGTGCCTCAAATGCATCTCAATTCATCCAAGCTGTTAAATAAGGCTAGAACTGTTAGTATTAAAAAAAAGGCATTATCATAATTAAGACCTATCAGTGACCCCCCAAAGAGTCAAAGCATTAAAATTTGCAGGAATTGCAATGCTTAAAATGAAAATAAGTCTGTAGAATTCTCATAGTTTTTTTCCAAGCACAACAATTGATGCAAGGAGAAAACCGCAATGTCCAAGATAGAATCTCCATTCAATTACGTTTTGATAGTCAGTGTCCATACGACAGCAATGACTAAAAAAATTATTTTGTCCTTATAGGGTTGCTTCGTTTGTTCTATACTTTGGGATATGTTACAATATCTAAACTTGTTTACGAACATGCGAAATCGTCTTTTTATGATTTTTTTTTTGATTTTTCTGGTTGAGCAATCACTGATAGTGTCAGGGGGCCATAGCCAGGGGTGTGCAGTTGGTGTGACTCACCCCCCCCCAAAAAAATGACCAAGGTCCGGTTTGTCATGTAGAAGGTCCGCTTTGCATTTTGAGAAGTTTGCCGCTTGTATAAAACTTGCTGTTTTAAGCTGAGTTTTAAGTGTTGTGGGTTTATAATATGAATACTATCGGTCAATTCACTTTTCACTACTAGTGGATAACGCATTAATACGATTATTATACTTTTTTTTGACAAAGCATATCTTATTTCCATCCCTTCCGCCCCCCCCTTCAGCAATAATTTGAGGCGACGGTAAAACAAAATAGGGCAACCAGTTTTTTCGAAAAAAAAAGTCCACTTCTGGCAAATCCCGCAACCCCCCCCCCCAATACATTCCTGCTACGGGCCTGGATAGAGTCTTTAATCTGGCCAAGTATTCTGTTAATATCTGCATTGAATCAGTAGCCTTCATCACCTTACTACAAACTTGCGGATTATGTTAATGTGGCAGCTGGTAGATAAGGTGATTCCAGGAAATTGCAAGAGGCAATATATTTCCCAAATAGGCCCAACAAAATATTTCTTTGTGGCAATGTACTATTGTAAATTTAAAGATATTTCACATTTCAATTCAAGTGTCCCTAACGTTAAAAAAATATAACCTACTTGATTTTTTTTTTTTTTGCACTGGTGTAACCGTGCCACGATTTTAGCCAAAAATTATTTCTTTGCTACAAAAACTGGCAATGCCAATCAAAATCACTGTTTTCTCTGTGTCATATTTCTCTTAATGTTGGTCACTTTATCGGGGTGGGGGGGCGGGGGGGGGGGGGGGGGGGGGGGGGGAGGGGGGGGGGGGGGGTGTGGGGGGGGGTGGGTTTGTGGGGTTTTGGTGGTGGGGGTGTGGTTGTGGGGGGGGGGTGGGGGGTATTTGGTGTTGGGTTGTGTGTTTTTCTTTGGGCGCTCCTTACCGCCATATCGACTGGCCACACACAGACTTGACTAAAGCTATTGCTCTGGTCAAGAATATTTCAATCTAATGACCGTTTTTGGAAATTTTCAACTGTTTTGCAAGTGATGTTAATTCCCACCTATAACCTCTACGGAGTTTGACGTAATACTTTTTTCTTTAATTATCATGATATTACTAAAGTTCTTTTGAACGAAGGTTTAAGAGCTGATTTTGTATGTTTTCACACCGAACCGACACTGCAGAGTAACTGCCCGTAGCAGTTCCTCCAATAACCATTTGGAAATCCCCAATGCCCAAATCGAGCCAATCGTGTCCTACCCCCCTGCTTTTTATTAAAAGTACAGCACGTAAATTTTTCACGTACATCCCCCCTGCAGATTGCATTATAAACAATTTGGTTAGAGTTGCCACATTTTTCAGTTGCAAGGCACAACATACCTCAGATGACCTTTGACTATGGTCCATGACCGTTGACAATCGTCCACATATGAAGGAACGGTACCGCTGTAGCTACTACAACCTTATTAACCCCCCACGTCTGATTTGAATCGGACTTGAACTTTTCGACCTTACCTGGTAATATTTGACCTTTGACCTCAAGAACATATGAAGGAACCCGTATTGCACCTTTGACCCAAGCTAGGTTGTAATCCGACTTCAACTTGTCAAAGACCTAAAATGAAAACCTAACCAAAACTGGAACATGACTCATATGACTTTTGACCTCTTTGACCTGGTCCATGATCTTTGACATATCCACATAGAGGAACCCCCGATTGCAACTTCACACCCCAAGTTTGTTTAATCGGACTTACACTTTTCGAACAAGATTTAAAAACGAAACCTAACCAAACTGGAACACAACCACTACACACATAGGACAAGCGCACCAAAAAACTATCCCCTCCTCTTTCAAGCCAGGGGAATAAAAAAATTCACAGCAAAAGTGGCCGTTGGGTTTTGTGGGTCTAACCGCACCCCCGCAGCCACCTGCGCACGGGCCTAAGCAGGTTTCTGTTTGTAAACATAAGGCGACTAAATAAAAAACCCCGTTTTACGGGCCGACCGACCCTGAGTTTTTCAGTTTTTGCAGTTTTTTTGTTTTTAGTTTTTCCAAAAATCATGTAATCAGAGCCTGTTTTTAGTCTAAATTATCAGTTTGGCTGATCTTTTTAGGTTTTAGAGGCCACGTTTGACCTCCGAAACGAAAAAAGAAAAAAATTCGCCCGAGCGACCGCCCGCGCCGACCGACCCTAGTCTTAAGGTCCGCTCGCCCTAAAACAGGGTTTTCTTTTTTGTCGCCTAAATGGTACATATTTGTAAAATAATGCAGTGAAGTCTTATTCTCATCATAATGATTTTATAGTCTATCAACTGATAAAATGATGAGTGGTCTTTTTGAGTAAAGAAATGCATGTTTATGGTCGATAATACCTTTTGATGGCTCCTTTTATGGTCAAGTTGAGATGCCATCCAGAGGCCATTGGATTAGTACAGGGCTATTTTGAAATTTGACATGTATGAGTGGAACTGTAACCAAATTTCTGACCCAAAATAGTGTTGGTTAAATTATTCAATTGTAACAGAAGATCTCCAGGTGACACTTTGGCTAAAATTACCGTTTGGCGTGAATCTCTAAGTCTTTGCTAAAAAGATGTCAAATCAGCCTATATTTTGTCCTAAATTAGTGCTCAGCACCCCCCCCCCCCCCCCCCCCCCCCCCCCCCCCCGCGGGTCAAATACAGGGTTCCACCCTTTTCCCCATCAAGGTTTTACACCATCTAAAACTTATTCGCCGGAAAGCAGCTATAATAGTAGCAACTTTCCCACATCTACGCCTGACTAGTGCTCTCCTCAGACCAATTTCCTGCCAAAGCACTATCATAACTAATTGCCGTCAAACATCATCTAGCAGCGTATGCCGCGCCCCGGCATGTACGGGGTGGTCTATCATATCATCGTATATCAGTGCACACTGATATGTCATACATTGCCCAAGATTCCACGATGGCGAATTAGTGGCGTCCGAGTCGCTGAGCCATAGCGTCTAGCTGGCATCTCCTCCAATTGAATCCCTAATGACCTGAAATGATATCAAGTGCATCATCGATGAGAGTGGGAGGAAATTATGTTTTTTGAATACTGTTGTCTTCCTTCCTTGATGTGGTTCTCTTTGCTCAGGATTCTTTACAGATGCTCTTTTATAACCATTTCCCCCTTAATTTATCATTTTTAAAGGGAAATACTATATTTTTACCACATATTTTATTTGAGATTGATTTACTGTAGGTAAAGTATGACAGAAAAAATATTGTTATTCAATCAAGTTCATATTTTCTTGAAAACGTGCACACAGTAATGCTTGCGCTTGCATGCATGCACATACTTACACACACTTCAACCCGGGTATTATCTGTATAGGTTTTCACACTTAAGTCTGATTTGTGGTGCCACTAGATTCTGTTGAATGCATTCTTCATGTTGATTCTGAATATGGTAAAAAAATGAATGATTTTCAATTTTTTAGAAAAAAAATAAAAGGTTTAACTCTGAGATGTTAAAGTCACCAGCACAGCTCAAAGTATTTCAATATCTAACATCTAAAATCACCTGCATGGTACAAAGTATTCCACTCTCTAACACCTGTAGCACTCAAGGTGGTGTTCTATAGGTGGGGCATGCCTCATTGTCCAGTAAATTGAATGTTCAACCCACACGCTAAAGGTTGTGAGCTCGAGCCTGTGAGTGAGTGAGTGAGTGAGTATTAAAGTTTAACGACAACTCAACACAATTGTGTTATATTGTGTCATTACATTTGTCATTTAACATTAAATATAAAAAACAACGCAATATTAAAACTTCATTTCAATTCAAATTACAATTAACAATTACAAAAGGATACACATCATACAGTGATGAACCAAAGCATCACCTATCCATGTATAAAACAAGATAAACCAACTAATTGCAAACTTACACTTAGAAAACATGCATCAATAAAAACAAGTTCAAAAGATATACTGATAAATTTATAACAATACACATCATAGACTGATGACAAAGGTCATCACTCATCCATGTACCAAGCAAAAAACTTCAACTTCAAATACAGATAATCGACAATCACATCAGAACATGCAAACATGAGATCCCCTTTACAGACCAAATAGATTACAAACGACTACAGTTGCTCAAAGATCAATATTTGTCATTTTTTGTTTCAAAAAGATCAAAAATTATTTATTTTCCAGGGCTTATTCAGAATCGGCATGAAAAATGCTTCTAATTAATCAAAACAAGCGTAATTACTGGTATTTTTTAGATGGCTTTCCAAATGACCTGCAAGCATTTGAATGCCATTTATAAAGCCAATGACTTATGTGCTATACTTATACAGAATTGGCCAGTGTCGAAAGGGTTAAGATTGGCTAGAAAAAAAAGAAAATGAGCGGCCCACAAATGATGACCTAGAAACTGCACTGCCAACAAAACGTGAGAACATGATAAGCACTCACTGAAACAAACTCTACTGCATCATGTAATAAAGCACAACTGATATGAATTTCAAGGAATATGGAACCGAGAGAACCAGGGCATCACTATATCAACATCCCAATAACAATAGGATAATGGTACACAAAAGTGCCATCATCATTGAAAACTCAAGGTTAATCTATTCAGGATATGAAGTAGTGAGATAATTTAGTCGTCTAGCCAATGTCAAAGTCACAATAGCCCTCCTGCAACGCAAACCCAACTAAAATCATCCCATCATTTGTCATAAACCAATTCCAATGACAGGTTGTCTAACAACATTGTTGTGACAGTCTTAGCCAATACAATAGTCTCAATGCCAACAACAATTTCATAAATTTGGGTTGTAAATGCAAGGGATTAGTGGTAGACGTCCCTTGGATACCGTAGAGCATTGACTGATGTCGTGTACTATCCTGTCTCCAGTCAGTGTCCTTTGCTATTCATTGCTAATACCTACGATTAGCGTAATGTGGTGCCATTCAGGTGATGTATATAGTATGGCAGTGTTTCAGCTTGTATATTCACACTGGGTTTCCCCTTTCTAAACAAACAGGATTCTGCCAAACGGATGTGGATTAATTTCTATAATACGTCAGTTTTGGTTACTTGAGCCAAAAAAAGGAGATAAAATGTGAAAATAGCGATTATTTTTCATAATTCCTTATGAAATAAGTAATGGCTGAAAAAACAAACTTCCTATACTTTGTCTCGGTTGAAGTATGAAGTGGCGATGCGCTTTACCTACACGCGTGCTGAAAGTCGGTTCAATGAATACGCCCGCATCGCTACTTCATACTTCGAGCTGGACAGAGTATAGTGCACACCTTTTGCTGCACACACAGAAAAAAAGTGAGTCACTTGCGTAAAAGTGAGTCAATTTGTCCGTAGTGACTCACTTTTTTCTGTGTGTGTGTGACAGGCGGGGTGTGTGCATTCACTTCCCAAATCAACTAACTAGTGTCGATTGGATACACTCGGAGTTTCCGTACTGACCCCATCGAACACTTTTCTGACACACTTAAAATTCGAGACATCTTCACGGAATAAACTTCACAGGTTATTCTGTTAAGGTCTCCGAATTCTAAGTGTGTCAGAAAAAGTGCATCAGATGGGCCAGGTTACCGAAGAAACTCTGGACAGTCCACATAGGGCCTGGACTTGGGAGTGGAAAGTGACCGCTTTGAATAAAAAATGCTTTTCATTACCATGTCTGAATTAGAATGAAAAAGCATTCAAATGACAGGGCCGTACACAGGAATTTTTTTACGGGGGTGCGGGTCTTCGAAAAAGTGGACCTTTTTTAGGAAAAATGGCCCTAACCCCCCTAAAATGTCCTTTTTTGGATGTTGTGAACATGTCATCCCAAAAACAGGGGGACTTTTTTGGAACTTTTTATCAAAAAAATTGACAAGGAAGTGGACCTGTACCCCATTTGGGGGGTGCGACTGCCCCCCCTGCAACAGGCCTGCAAATGGTCCAAACAAGCCAGTCTTTGGTCAGTGGCTTTTGGGAGGACGGCAGTCATTTGGAAGCCATATTAAAAACCCCCGGTCCATCCCCTATCTCCCCTCCCATGTTATGCTTTTTTTTTTTTTTTTTTTTTGTTTTGTTTTTACTGGTCAACGAGAGGAATGGGGCCTGTAGGGTAGAGTACACAGGCCTCCATTTGAGTCCAGGAAATTCATAAATACGATGATCGGTTATGATCAATTAACCCATTTTTGATTATTGGATTATATGTTGGTATTGATGGTCTACGGTAACATATCCTAGACATAATATACGCATTTCATGCTTTTTATGAGCCCTAATACCTGGGCCCGGGGGAAAAATACCCTCTTTACCCCACGATATAGGCGGTCCTTTGGGTACTCAGAAGACATTCAGTAGCTTCAGTATTAAACAACTAACAGGAGTGTATCCATCAAAAAACAGCATCACTGATACAAGGGGAAGTTTACCGGTCTGGCTGAGGTAGGATAAAAGAGAGGTTAATAATACTAGGAAAAAATGCCTTATGTATATTATCTTTACCACAATTTCACCCACTAACCAGTAGGCCTATAAACATGGAAAGTCTGCATCCTGAACTTCCGCTGTATGAAGATAGCCCTTTGCATGCCTGAGGAGACTCACGTCGAGTGGTAGACTCAAGTCGACAGTCAATTTCAAACCTTGACCAATTTGAAATCAGCATTTCAAATGCATGTGAATGTCCAGTTATAGGTTAGTTGTTCTTGAGATGGCCTCAACGATTGTTGCAGTGGCGTAACCAGCGGGGGGGGGGGGGGGGGGGAGGGGGTGGGGGGGGGCGGGGGTGAGACATACGGCAATGGTTTGATGGGGGCCGTACCGAGGGGGGTGGGAGGGGGTGGGGGGGGCGGGGGAAGTGGGGCAACGGCCCCCCCGGAAAACTAAAAAATGGGGACAGAGAGCTAAAAAATGGGGGACGAAAAGAAGGGGAGAAGAGGGGAAGGAAGGGGAGAGAAAGAGAGGGAAAAGGGA
>JAMKCH010018235.1:0-23338 GCA_023653785.1 Ophioderma brevispina
GCTTCAGGTAGTGCAAATGTGCAATGTGTGAAGAAATCCGGTAAGAATATAAAAGGTAGTGCATAAATGTGTTGGTAGTGAAGGAATGCTTAAAGCAATTTGGCTCATTTTTTGAAGAGCGCCCCCAAGTTTCAAAATTTGATAGTTTTGGGCAGAGTTACGTTGGATTGTCTAGGAAACTCTACCTGTGCAACGAGAATGCTAAAAATGCGTACTTATCAGAACATAGCGGATTTTGTAATTAGAATTGGTGATCCCAGATTGACTTAACGGAGAGCTGGATGCTACGTTTATGACCGTCCATGATGAAATATGGCCACCTCTAGAAAATAACCTCTAACTTGACTTGCCCAAACTTTAAAACAACTATGGATGAGCGGTATACACGTCCATGTCGCTATTTCCCGGCTATTTTCAAATTGGAAGGCCGTTTCCAGCAGCCGTTGAATTATTATCGGGGATCGCCCGATAAATAATTATTCTGTACAAAATTCCTTCGTTTGTGACACATAGACATTTTCGAGCTTAACATTCACATGTATAGTTTTTACTAGCCAGTTACCAATGCAACCCGTGTACAAATCTAATTTTTTGAAAAATTGGGCGCCCTTTCAAAACATGTGCTAATAATGCTTTAAAGAGTTATTAAAAAAAAATACAGTAGTTTTACATAACAACAAAAGGTAGTAAGTTGCATAGACAGGTCAGGTAAATGAATACATCAGTAGTAAATGCCGACGATCAGGTAAATGAAACAGGTCAGATGATGATACACGTGGATAAATGAAAACCAGGTCAGCTACAAAATGACATGTCAGTCTAAATGAAAGATGTCACGGTATATGTGTGGTAACTGAAAGCAGTCAGCCAATATACCATTCATGTAAATGAAGGGCAACCAATAACTGAATCACGCGTCAGGCAAATGAACCAGGTCAGGTAACTTAAACAGCTCAGGTAAAATGACCACAGTTTGTAAATGAAAATGTGTCAGCTAAGTAGGCCTCACTGTGTACCATCAGGGACATAACTTTTTAGTCTATTGTTTTCTAGATTTTTTTTCTAGAATTCCTTTCTATACTACAATGCTTTATTTAACTAGATCTTTTTTTACAGTTTTTTTTCTAGTTTTTTATTTGTTTTACGGTACGCATGCTTATATTCTCGATGTGTTCAAAAGTTGCAAGTATTCGAGGATACGTACACGTTCGTACGCAAGTGTTTTAAATACACACTCGCGTTTGCAGGTGCTACGCACGCGTACTAGTAGTTATGGGGCATCCGTTCTTGTGTTTGCAAGTATTTAAATGTTGGATTCCCGCGTGTACCCGAATATAATACATGCGAGTATGTTTCCCCAAACACTTGCAAAGGCATAGACGTACCCTAGTACAATATGCAACTCCGCGCGCGTACCTTGATTACTTGTGCAAATTGCGTGCTCTCCTTAGAATTAGAACACTTTGGAACAGGAGATTTAGAGAGAGAGAGAAAGAGATAGACTGTGGCATAACGTGACTTTTTTACTCTATAAAAATAATCTAGAAAGAAAAATAAATTAGAAAAGTTTGTTTATGGATCCGATGTTCAACCGTAACTTAGCTGAACACGTTTTTCATTTACAACACCTTCAAGTCATTTTTAGCCGGTCTTCATTTACCACAGCTGTATTTATTTAAACCCGATCTGTTTTTAATTTAAAATGACTTGACCTGTTTCATTAGGCTGACCTGTTTTTATTTCCAATTTATTTACCTGACTGCTTTTTGCCTGACGTGTATTCATTTATCAGACCTGTCTTCACTGACATGTATTTATTTACTCTGACCTGTTTTTCATTTACCACTCCTGTATTCATTCAACTCGAACCCAAAGAGTAACTCGAACTCTAAAAGCAAGTCTAACTCGAACTCTAAAAGCAACTCGAACATCTAACTCGAACTCTAAAAACAACTCGAACTCGAACTCTAAAAGCAACTCGAACTCTAAAGCACTCGAACTCGAACTCGAACGCGACAACTCTAACTCGAAACTCATAAAATAGTTTTACTCACGAAATTCAATGATAGGGCCTCAATACAAACGACAATCAAACATTGCCAGAAATCGTGCTATCATTTTTTCTTCATGTTTGCTCACATAACCGCAGATATTAGACTTTGCACCGGTGTGAAAGAGATAGGTGTCGGCGGCATGATTCATAGTCGCGGGCTCATAAGACGACAACTAATAAGTGTGAAACTAATGGTGCGTGAAGAGTCCACTGAATCGATTGCCCTATTGTTCACCATTGTTCCCGTACTGTGAGCCCGGAGGACTATATCATCTGCCACACCTGCTCAGCACGAATTATTGTGTTTCTTAAGACATCTACCAGTTACTAAATATGTCTGACATCAATATATGTTAAATGACGTATTAAATATTTTGTTACAGAGAACTCAACGGATATCTGAAATATCTCTTTTCAACGTGAAATCACTTTTCTCCAAAAAATTTGAAAGTCACTGTGACATTTTAGAAGTTCTTGCCTGCACCTGGGGCACACAGGTTAATCCATGCGAAAAAATATTTGTTTACTTTTTTGCTCTTTGTTTTATTCCTTTTTTTTTTAAATCTAGAATGTCCTAGATACTAAACACAATATTTGCAATTGTGGCATTTTTGATTGGTGTTATTTTTGTGGGCTGCCACTGCCAGCTATAGCTGGCAGGACTCCTTTGCAATCCGTGGGGCGTGTTGTAGGGTGGATGTGTGTGTGGATGTGTGTTTGGATTTGTGTGTGTCACAAAGTGTTAAGTTTTTTTTAAATTGACCTCAATTGAAAAGTTTCACCTTCCATTGGAACCAAACTTTTGTCATAGGTGCACAAAGCGATCCCTCATACTGTTGATGAGATCAAGGTCACGTGCCAGTGTCAAAGGTCATCGGGCGGCCCACAGCTTATATTCTTGAATATTAGCGACGCGAGAGCCGAGGACTGTGAAATTCTAGTTTGGTAATTATTTGTTTTCTTTAAATAGAACGAAACACTCAATAGAGTGCAAGAAAGTGTTTTTTAACCTCAAAATTGCAACGGAAACACTTTTTTGTGTTATCCATACTTCTAATTGTCACAGAAATTGTTCTAATTAGTATGTACTTAAATGAATGTTAAGCACGTATGTTTAAATTAAAGGTTCAGCATTTTATTAATTAAATTACATTCACATTAATGACCCCAAAGGATGTAACAAGCGCTAGGACCACCGTAACCCTATACTTACATACTTACTCGTGTAAATCGAGTTGAGCCCACTCTGAAGTTTCCATTGCAATCTCTAAGTCCCAAATATTAGCTAAAATTTAGCGTGAAATGGAAGCGAACCCCGGACCTCTCTGGATTACAAGACGAAGAAGCGCCCTATAGACACACGCCACGAAACTCGAGCCGGCAAAAATATTTTTTTTGTAATACTTACATTAAATAAAACATTAACGGAATAAAGCCGCACACATACCATAGATCGTCCGGATTGACGAGGTACCGGGTCGGGGGCTCCCTATAGGGAGGGGCCAACCCTAATATTTCCATTGGCAAATGACACTAATGCTATAAAAACGTCCCTATCGAGGTAGCTTCTTATATGGACCATAAGTAACATTCCTAGGTTGGCACGTTTTGCAATCAGCTGCACTCACGGGGGGGGGGGGGTGTTACGAGGGGTCAAGTTACTATGGGCGGTCAAATGTTTTAAACAAACTGCTCCAAATCTAATGTGATATAGCTCAAATTAATTCCTTAGGTAACCATGAGTAAAAAACCAATTTTACACATGCGTGCGGTGCTTCCTTTCCATGATCTTTGGGAAAATCATGCTAAAGCATTTGTTTATTCAAGAAAGTTCAACTTTGTAATACCAAGATTTCTTTGTAAAAATATCAAAAAAATAGTATTATAACTGGATTCAAATCTGCCTTTTATGGTGCATAGGGTTGGTTTCCTTTAATCGGGAGGGGTGTCAATGTCCCATCCCCCATATAGTCCTACCGGGAAATTTGACCCCTACCAGTATAACAAGAAGATGAGGCAAAAAAATGCAAAAGCCTTCATATTTGGAAGGCAGTAACATTAAACATTTCGAAAAAATATTTTTACAAAGCAATATGGTATTACAAACATTGACCTTTCTTGAATAACAAAATGACCTTTAGCCTATTTTCCCAAATAACTTGGAAAGGAAGCACCGCACGCATGTGCCCCCCATTGACTTTTTTACTCCTGGTTCCCTAAGGAATATTTGAGCTACATGACATTAGATTTAGCGCAGTTTAAACATTTTACGACCCCATAGTAAATTTACCCCTCCTCTTGTAGGTCCCGTTGCAGCATATTTATCTTACGTGTCCACCCTGGGTGTTTATATTTGATCCATCTAACTATTTGACATGCCTACTTTTTATGCATTTCGATGTCAGGTTTGACTTTGACCTGCCCCCTAGGGTACTAGCCGGCTTCTGGATATGTGACCAGTGTTACATTTTTACCTCTAAAAAGTCTAAAACAAACAGGATGTCGTTCATACGGTTCAAGGTCATTCTGGGTTAATATTTTCAGAGTGGTGCTCCTCCTCCTATTTTAACTAAACTAGTCTCAAATTGTTTTTGTTGGTGATATCCTATAACGACATGCATATTGCTCTTCTGTGTTTGACATTTTATATGTAATTAATTGTTAAGCTTAATGACCACCCCATAGGATATGTAGACCTCATTGTGACATTTTACCATCTAATTACGTGACAAATGGTGAAATGAGTGCAATGTAAGTATTATATTTCCAGTCCTTTGGGACTATATAGAATTTTGGACCAATTTTCAAAACCATCGGACCATTTCTGCAAATGTACCCCGTAGGACCTTGAAGCTTTTATTGGCCCTATAACTTTAAACTATAACCCGCAGATCGGGAAAACTATACCTTTTTTAAAATCCTTAGGAATGGCCAAATGTTGGTAGAGATTTCAATACAATCATACCCTTCCATATACAAACTATTCCCTCCCTGCAAATACGTTCCATGTTCCTCGCAGGGTATTAAAACAATTTTTTTATATGTTATCGTCTCACATTTCTAAGTATACAACCCAAAATTTTTTCTGTTGCATTATTTTGAGGTCAAACCATTACTCATTAAATTTCTTCCACTAATAGATACACCCATATAGAATACACCCCACATCGTTGAATGTAACTAACCAATATGTTATGTTCTTGCTCCCTGTCCAATGTCGATATTTTATTAAAGAGGTTTAGATACATCGCAAATGCCTGACGTGTATGCAACATTGAATTACTTTGTACGATCATCCACCAACAAAATAATTCCACATCCGTTTACACGCAACGCTCTGCTGCATGACCTATAAACCTTACCTCAAAGCACATGCGCCATTTGAACATTGTCCAGCTGTGGAAAGAGAATATATCTTGACTATAGGGCGCGTGCACGTGAGGGCAATAGGTTAACTTGCCAACCTGTCCTCCAAACAGCCCAAGTGTGTAGTGGAATACAAAAGAATCACCTGCCGAAATATCTGAAATGTTCAGATGAACGGTGATGTCTTTATTCTTCACATGCCTTGGGTGATCTGGAGGGCAATAGGGCGAAAGGGCATTAACATTGCATCCATGACAATAATGGTGGCACGTTCGCGTATTTGTATTTAACTCCTTCAAAATGCACAGGAATTTAGTCAATAAGAGCTAGCAAAATAAAGTAAGAGGCATCATGTATAGGCCAGTAATTTATCTATTTATTATCCCTTCGTTCATCACAGAACCCTATTTCATGGTAACGGAGCACATGGCACATAGTAATTTACGGGATTTCTTAACTGCTTCATTCCCACCAAAAAGATGAAGAAAGTCGCACAGAAGTCAAGCATTGCCTGAGGTCATTCTAAGTAATAATCAACTCATTCAGTTTGCAGAGACTTGCAATCTGGGACTTGCGTTTCTGGCAACAGAGCAGGTAATAAAATCAGTCCTTATTAGTTAAACAAGTGGTTGTTTAAAGTCGAAGTTTCGTGATCCCCAACCTCGCTCCATTTACCTGAAGAGGAAGTTGAAATTGCAAAGTTGTAAGATTATATCATCTGTATACCGTGAAGTCTTAGTAATTGATGTGTGCCTAATCTTTAGTTGTGCGTGCGAATTCATTGTTTTAATCGTGAGCTGAGAAGTACAAGGTTCTAAACTGCATTTTGGGATTTTTGTGAGATTATTACTACTGCTATTGGTGAAATTTACATTTGTGTTAAGCTTAAAATGAGATATATTTTGTTTAGGTTTTCAATAATAATTGTTTAAAAGTTAGACTTTCGTGCAAATGGTTTTATATTTTTTTTTTAAATTATCAGATGTCCGGTTAGAACCGTTTAAGTTTTCAGCACATGACCTGTAAAGAAATTCCTCATTTTGTATAGTATTAGTAGTAGTAGTTGATAAAGTTTAGTTTAGTTGCTCTTTTTTTCTTTTTCTCTCTTTTTCGCGGTGAGACCCCGGCGTCCCCCAAAGCCCAAGGAGGCGCTCTGCTGTGTTTGGTAATGGCATTATTGCCAAGCGCAGAAGCAGTAGTAGTCAAGGGGCTACACTACTACTACTCTCTACTACTAATACTGCTGCTGCTCTTCTTCTGCTGTGGCTGCTGCTGCTGCTACTGCTGCTGCTGCTGCCTGCTGCTGCTAGCTGCTGCTGCTGCTGCTTGCTGCTGCTACTTCCTACTACTACGACTACTAACTCCTACTACTACTACAAACACACTAATACTACTCAACTACTAATACTACGACTACTACTACGACAACTACTACTACTACTCTACTACTACTACTACTACTATGACTATTACTACTACCAGACTACTACTACTGTTTGGTACACTGTTAAAATGTTCCTAATTTTAACCAGACTTACCTTTTAAATTACGATAAACCCCAATTATCAATAATCTTCACGCTTTATTACCTATACAAACATAAAATTACAAGTTGGCAGCAGAAAATGTAAATCAACAGTGGCCTAAAATAATACTACAACATTTTGAAAAAAGTAGTATTATACGCTGACCGTTTATTATTTTTTCGTAATATTACGGTTCTTTTGTACTTACTTGTTTTTTAATGTAAGCATACGAACTATGAAATTCGTTTAACCTATAAATGTGTTAACTAAGTCCGTAAAGTAACGTCATTTAAAAAATTGCAAAACCTTATTCCAATCATTTTAAAAGAGTTTTTAAAAATTCTTTCCTTTCCTCTTTGTAATAATATAATTAAGTTTTATTTGAAAAAATAGTACACCAATATATATTTAATTTACATCTTCGATCAGTAGAGTCCTGTAGTGTCGTGGTTAAGGTTTAGGACTTGTAATCTTAAGGCCCTGGTTCGAATCTATGTAAGGTACATGTATTAAGTTTATTCACATGACGATTGTAATTGGTGACATTAGAATGTGTACATTACCATATAAAACAAAGTCTATAAACTGGTTTAAATCTTTATTTCTTCACGTTTTGTTTGTTTATTGCCTTTTTTCTCAAAATTGTTTGCCCGAAATATAACTTTTTTACAACCACGTGGTAACGTAAATATAACGTTTGTATGATGCCATAGTTACAACGTGAAAATTTGGTCAGTTGATTGTAATAACGTTTTAATTCTTAATATTGTTTAAAAAAGTCAAAAACCAACAATAACGTTGAAGCTGAGATTTTACGCCGTTATTTTACGTTCCCTGCAATGGTTTCGTATTTTTACGGCTCCAGTTATTTTACGTTCTGCATGTAGTGAGTCCCATCTGCCAGTCAAATGCCTGTTTTTTTACAGGTTTATTTTTAACAGTGTAGTAATGGTAGCATTAGTATTGGCGGTGGTTGTAGTTATTGCGATGATGTCAGTGTGTGTGGGGGGTGCGTTTGTGTGTTTGTGTGTGTGTGTGACGTGCCCAAGCGCGTGTTTGTGTGCATGTTCTTTCTTTTATTCGCTCGCTTAATTAACACATTTCCCCTTTCGTTCTTTCATCCTTTTCCTTTTTATCGACAAATGACTCTAGATCATTCATCGTGATCTTGCTGCCCGGAATGTGTTGATAGATTCCAAACTCAACTGCCGGGTGTCTGACTTCGGATTGGCGTGCCATGCTTCTGATATGGAGTTAGCCCAACGATTCCACAATGAGGTAAGATGTAACGTTCTTTTCAAGTAAGTCCTTTCTTTAATACTTTTCAAATTGGTGTATAAGGGGAGGGGGCTCATGTGGACCCCCTTCTGAAAACTACTTTGCCGTTGGAATTTTAGTACCAAAACTATGGTCATTGATATGGTACATCAACACGATCACATAACAGGAAAAATGAAAATCGGTTGTATGGATTAAATTTAGCGGTCCCAAAAAAAGATTTCTTATGACGCGCACTAAAAAATCCCGCCAGAAAATGAAAAACCCTTCCCAAAGGACTTTTTCCATAAAATTTAGCTGATAATATGGAGAACATAAATACATTTACATTGCTGAAATAAAATTTGAAAAGTTACTCCAGTACGATTTAAGGGACAAAACAAATTTTGAATAGTACCACAAAAATACTTAATTAATATAAGAACGCCATGGCCGATTTGGTTTTTTTCCACCAAAATATGCACAACTGATATTTAGGCAATTACATAAAATCTTGAGCAAAAATAATTTAGCGTTAAACATGGCGTGCGAAAAACAAAATGTTGGGTCCACATGGACCCAACATACACTTAAGTGTTAAGGTGACATCATTCTGCTTTCACTCCCGACCAAAATAGCTTTAACACTTAACTAGATAAGGGGTTTGCACTTATTGTTAGTTCATGGGGGCTTATAGGGGACTTATGTAATTTTTTGCCACTTTTCAAAAATGGACCAACAATGACGGAGCGGATCCCTGCTTTGTTTTTAGGGGGAAATGGTCCCTAGATCTAACAAGAAAAATAACGCTACCTCGATTTCCGCGGTGATCGTCAGGTTGTTAGTCATTTTCCGAAAAGTACGTTTGGGATATAATTGCTTTCCCAAAGGATTTTTAGATGAAATCCACCACATAGTAGAAGTCTTCAAAGACATGAACAATAAAGAAATAAAAACTAAAACATTTTGTTCAGTAAGAAAACTAGGGGCAAAACATTGATTTTAATTTTGCGTCAAAATGTGCGAAAAGACACCAATTCGTTTCTGTATTTTCTACGGCGTTGATTCACCTAGACTTGTGCTGATTGCGTTAAATGGTAAATAATGAACGATATTTACTATATTAGGCACTAATATAAATATCTCAATATTTTTTAGGGTTACTTGTTTAATTTACACGAAGGTGTCTACAACAGTGAACCGCTATAAGATGAATATAAAATGTTATGGCACCAATGGCCTACTATACTTTACAAGATTTTTTTTTAATGTTTTACTTGTTTATTCACTAGGTGTATGGATTATGATGAAAATCAGAATCACAGTAACTATTTTATTTCATTTTCTAATTTTGCCATGGGTCACTTCCGTTAGCGCATGGGGGGGGGGCTTCCTAGTGATCCTGCTAATTAACGCAAAAAACGAGGAGACGGACTTAAAGTTAGACAAATACAAAAAAATAAAATAAATATATTGAAGCGTTAAAATCTGAAAACACACGGGGAAAACAAAAATGGGTCCCTAAGAGCCCCTTATACAGTTAAGTGTTAAATCCTTGTACAGAGATCCACGTATAGTCTTTTAGAGTTAATAGCTGGAATCCCTACACTTCCAATCATTTAAGCCTTTTTTGTTTACTTAAATGAGTACACACCATACTAGGTAGGGGTATCAGTGCATATTCTAGACGGAAATTGACGCAAAATGTTCCTTTTCTTTGTCTTTAATTATTTTGACTCCAATAGACACCGTTACCAATACGTTGGATGGCGCCTGAAGCTTTGCTGAAGGGCGTGTATACAGAAATGTCTGATATCTGGTCGTATGGTATTGTATTGTGGGAGATATTTTCAATGGGTAAGTATATTTAAGACTTGGCAAATATCAACGTTATATTCAACATTGGCTGTTTTCAATATTCCACCCTATTTCGATCTGTCTCTTAGCACTATACAAATTGTAGTATCTTTGGAACTTAAAGCGAAATGCCAGGCTAATATAATTTGCGCTTCAACATATTATAAATACATTTTTGTTGCAAATGAATGTCTTTCAGTCAGAAAAATGACACTATATTATTGATATCAAAGTAAAACGTTTATAATATCTTCCGTATGATTGCAGCCATTTTGATCGGCCCACGAGAAAAATTGAAATCATGATGTATATAGTACATAGTGTGTCTTGAAATAAGTAGCCAGTGAAGGACTAGTGAATGCAATAACCAAACTTTTCAGCTATATTCTGTTCAAGAATTCGCCCCAGTTTTTAATCGATCGTTACTGCTTTTCTACTGGACACACTATATAATCCGATTTTCTGACCAGGAGTACCCTAGACATTCCTTAGACACCTGTTTTTATCTATTGACTTACAAAGTCATGCCGAGCGACGTCACCAATGCCGAACATGGCGACCTCCATGGACAGCGTTTATTAGTTAATTCTGCTAATAAGGCAATCTATATTGCAGTAGATATAATTTCTTTCAGACCGCAAAGACATCTTTTAAAACATACTTAAATTAAAAATTAGCCTGTTAGTACACTTTAAACTGACGACCGGATCGATAAGGAACGGGATTCTGCTGCAGCTATTTTAGCTACCCTGGGTGTCTGTCCATTTCTTTGGGCGTGACATTTTATTTTAAGGATCACGACTTCCAGTATCATAACCTTCCCAACAATTTATCTGTGTTTAATCCTTGGTGGAGACAGAGGCAAGCGATCTCAAGTGCCATGTCCAAGGATACAGCATATGGGCACAGGTGGATTCAAACTGATGATCTTCCAATTATTACTTCAATGGGCTAACAAATGCCCCACAATGTCCTTTTTTAGTCCTTTCTGATGCAACCGAAGGTCAGACTACCAGAATTTACCAAATCTATGTAATATTGGTTCAGATGACACCCTAATCTCGGACATTTTGATTGCATTAATTTTAAAATAAATTGTAATTTATCTTTTGCCATTTGTCTTTTCCAGGTGAAAAGCCATACGCTGGTACACCAACCAAAGATGTAGTAACTTTCATCCAAAGTGGCAAGAGATTACAACTGCCTAAATCATGTGAACAAAACCTGTAAGTTTAAAAGATGTCATATGTTTTGTACTTACTTTATGAATAAATTCCTTAAATAGATCTATATTCCTTAAATCCCTAAAATTCATTTTTGGACACTTTTCAAAAATCAGGGAGCGGGCCCCCTGCTTTGTGTTTCATGACGGGGAAAGTGCTCCGAGCTAACAACACAAATAAAGCTACCTCATTTTATTGTAGTTATCGTCAGGTTGGTAATCATTTTCCTCTAGGGAACGTAAGGATATAGAAAATCGAAAATGGAATCTAGAATGAGAAGTGGAAATCGAATAGGTCGATTAGAGCCCAGCCTGAGTCTGAAAATCCACTGTTTGGAACATGGATTTTTTTTCGAAATTGTGCATTCGTTATCTTCGACATCTCGATTTTATTTTCAAAATACGGCATTGTATTTCTTTTCAAATTCGAAAAAGTGGATTTTTTGAATCCTTTCAGATAGCTCAAGAAGAAAACGAATGTATAGTCTGTCATCTGGAGCCAAGATCACCAGCCGAATGTGGAAGTTAAACACCATTAACTCACTCACACGTAGTAGAAAAACTCGCCTAGTTTACTTAACATTTTCTTGGGGTCTCTTCTGAAATGGGCTTGAAAGCCTGCGGATTTTATTAATACATGAGTTATTTCAGCTTTTTAAATATCACACTCACATGCCTTATTGGTATAATATTGTCCATTATTTATACATACAGATGCAATATACTAACTTCGTGTTGGGACAATGAACCGCATCAGAGACCAAGGTTTAATAATTTAGTTGAAAAATTGGACAACATTCTCGACGTTGAACACGTAAGTAGTGAATGTCACGAGTGAAGTAAGTGGGAGTGTACGAACTTGAAATATACAATGCAGGTTTTGTGTTGATTTTATTAAAATAGTGTTTAATATATGTACCTAAATGTACAACTTTATACGGATTTTATCTTTCAATAACTAAATTTAGGACAGTTCCGTAATTGAAATTGTCAAACATTCAAAATCCCAAAACTTGGTTTATGTTTTATCAAAGGAAATAAATGCCTTGTAGTTTCAGTAACAATATTGAATTTCACTGAATAACCAGGTTTTATTAGATAATGACATCAAGGTCAAACATTAGATGTTGCGGATGTACAATTTGGATGGGAGGAAAATTCCGTTTTTTCGGATCCACTTGGAACTCCAATAGGCCAGTCAAATAGAGTAAAGGATGCCTTAACCCAAAACTAATTGCAACAGAATCATCTCCAAAATTGTATTTAGAAAACCTTTAAAAACAACATATCAAAAGTTTACCAAAATCAAAAGAGTGGAAAATATATTTTTAAGGGGGTATGGTTTATACAGGGGTCAAAATATGAATGGATCAAAATGCATCGAAAAGTATACCACCGTGTTCGTCAACTTTCCAGGATTAAAAAAGGTATAGTTTGCCCTATCTGCAGGTTGTAGTTCAATAGTTATGAGTCAAAATAGGTTCAAGGTCACAATTGGGGTAAATTTTCAGATATATCCGTTCGTTATAAAAATGGTGTCAAATTGTTCGTCTAAAGGTACAGGAGCCAATAATATACTGGTTGCACCATCTTTGATATTCATTGCATAATTGGAACGCAAAATGTGACTGGGGGCTACAGGGTCTATGGGAGGTCACGAGTCATAGCACTGTAATTCTTATATAGAATGTTCAAACAATGAACCTATTTACATTTACTTATCTAGTGGGACCAATTGAACAATTTACAACCAGTCCGCTATAAATGTTACCCCAGGATGACCTTGAACTGTTATGTGCCTATTGTACTGAAACTACACGTCATAGATAGGACAAACTATACCTTTTTAACCTTAGGAGTAGCCCACTAAATTGGTACATCATTTAAATCAATTCGAACAATTTTAATTTTTTTACCCCTGTACAAATCTTGTCCTCTTATTTCAACATGTTCCACTAGGTTGATTTTGGTAAACTTTTAATATATTATTTGTGGACAATTTCACAGTATACTAACACCAAAATTGTTTCTGTTGCAATTTGTTTTGGGTGAAATCATAAAACGACTGGACTACTAGATAACTTTCCTTGGGTATATATATATATATATATATATATATATATATATATATATATATATATGGTATTCTAAATCTGAAATATTAGTAAGATAGAAGCATGGTCACCCAGGCAGTAGAATATCTTTCTTTTCTCTATGCCGCCTATACAAAACCTAATTTGACAACATTTTGAAGATTTCTACACCAAATCTGAAATGAACATAATGATTTTTACAGGAAATTCTTGAAAATGGATATGATTAAATTGTGATCATTCTTTCATTATCTCATAAAAATAAATCCTTTCAAATCTTACCCCTACCCCTAAACATACTTTATTATAGATGAGGTGACATCAATGTTTACAAATACAAGTTAGCACCTGGTCTACTGACATGTTAGAGGTGCAAAGAATATGCCCATACAGTTACAGCATTCAATAGCCTTATCACGTCAGATTGAGCGCGAATTTTAAAAGCACAAACCCCACATACTGCCGGGCAGTGCTTTGTTCGTTTCCCGGCGTTGACGTCACATGTCACCTCATCTTCATAGCAGCTATTGCAATCACTGATCTCTATACAATGGATTGTTAACCTGCATGGGCTTCGTAATTGAAGCACTGATGGCCATATTGGTCATCCAAAAAGAGCCCAAGCAGGTGGTTAAGAGCCGGTCATATATACAAAATTGTTCCCATTGAAATGTGGATAAGCGACATAACAGACTACAGAATCAAGCCAATTCAGTGATCTCATTGTATTTGCGCGTATGGGATGGCATGTCTCTAAAACGTGCACCCGGGATACAACTTCTGTTAGACAGGTGTCTCTGGAATGGTATTGTGTTCGGTAGACCAAGATGCCCGCCTGTTGCTCCATTCATCTAATATACAATTACTGTTGTGTAGCCAATCCATTGTATAGAGATCAGTGATTGCAATACATGGATTTCAGTTTTCAAAGTAATACTCTTCTGTATGAAGTGGTTCAGATTGGATAGTTTTCTCCCGCATTGAATAGTACTTGTTACAATAGTTTTTAGGCACGTCTAGCTCTTTTCCAATTCGTGAATCAACACACATCCCAAGACGACTATTATTGATTAAAGCAATAACAGCACATTTTTTTAAGAGCGCCCCCAATTTTCCGGATATTTAGAGAGTTTTGCACAGTTGCATTGGTAATTGACTAGTGAACAATACATGTGAATGGTAGAGCTCAAAACTCTCTATGTGTCGCAAAAGAAGGAATTTGGTAATTAGAATAATTAATATCGGAGATCTCCGATGATAATTCAACGACTGCTGCAAACGTCCTTCCAATATGAAATAGCCGGGAAATTGCGCTATGTACATGTCTAAGCTCCTCCATTAGTTGTTCTGTCGGTTCAGGCAAGTCCAGTTAGAGATCATTTTCGTGAGGTGACACTATTTCATCATGGATAGACATAAATTTGGCGTTTTCAGCTCCGCCATTAAATTACAATCAGGGACCCCGATTCTAATTACAAAATCACTTCTTTTATGACAAAAACGCATTTGTGAGCATTACCACTCGCAGGTATAGTTTACTAGACAATTACCAACACAACTGTGCAAAAATCTCAAATTTTGACAATTGAGGGCGCTCTTCAAAAATATGCTGTTATTGCTTTGATGCTCTATTTCTTATGATTTATCAATACATCGCATACTATCGTATCTTCATATTGTTGTCACTTGTCAGCACTACTATCTTTAGTATCATTGTTTTTTCTTTGCTTTTTCCTGTGCTATATTATAGGATTATCTTTTGCTCAAGTTTGTTCATTGACGCTAATGCAGCACCTACCAATCTGTACGGTACATGGGAAGATATCAGCTGTTTAAGACAAGTACAGTGATTCAAGCAAATACAGACTCTTTAAAGGACATCGCCGGATAAGGAATGAAGGACGCCCTCTATAGTTTTCATGAGAACGGATGAATTTGAAACATTCCGCATTATAAAGGGACATGCTCAAAGTTTACCTTTTCGTGGTTTTCAAAAAATTAAACTTTACATAAATTCTCAAAAAGTCGCTTTTTTTTAAATTATAATACAGGCTTCAATGGGTAATTGAAATTTCCAAATATGAACCCTTTCCCCCAAGAACCACAATGCCGCTTTGCAAGGATGTGCATTATATTAATTAGCAACATATATGTGAGTGGCATTCTGGTTCTTGGGGGGAAAGACCCATTTTTGCATTTTTGTTTTCTGGGGGGCCTGCACACTAAATGAAATGGCCAAACAACAACAACAACCTATTACATATATATATGCCATACCACACTATGAGGTAAGATACGCTAATCTACGAAGGGCTCAGTTCAGTATCCTTGGATGGGCACATGTTAACAAACGCTGACCATGCAGGTTCTGGGTATCATAAATCATACTAAAATTCAGGGGGTATATATTATACTGGTGAATGAAAGCTATTGAACTGCGCCATGTGAATTGAGATTTTAATAGTACGAGTGAGAGTTAAAGGGGGATGGCTCGATTTAAGGATATGAAGTTTTCATCTTGATAGATTGGCCTTCACTCCAAAACCTCATCTGTAAAGTTTCGCGGCGATATTTCAATCCGTTTTGATGCGAGAGCTAAAAACGTGATTTTGTAAGTCCCATAGAGTACTGTGTAAAATTAATATTGGTCGACCAAAATGTGGCACATTTTCGCTCATAACTTCCAAACCAAACATTCTTTGGCTCTAAGATTTCACAGGGTAAATTAGAAAAATAGTAGCTTTCTTCTGATACCAAAATGTTGACCACTTCCGGTAAAATCTGGGCTTCTGGGGACGAGGCTATTAGCGATCGGGTCATGGACCTTTAACTTGCTCATGATATAAATAACGCGATCATGGGCCATTAAGATGCGGGCCATTGTGTTGCATAATAGAGTTTGCTTGTTGTTAAGACGGTTATATAATCCACATCTTAGCACTCATTGTACTACATCAGCATAAGCTATTAGGTATTTGGGTATTGTTATAAAGGGCTGCCTCGTGTAGCCTCTTTGTAGCTTATGTAGGACAAAAGGTCTATCTAGGCATCATTTACAAGCTTCATAACAAAGGGCAGCTATGCAACATCTTCCTGTTTCTTCATTTAAATCGTAACTGGTCGTTGCAATGGAGGCATGCTCTAAGCTTTGCTTTTTCCAGAGAGCATGCCCCTGAATTTTCTCAGACTTTTCTCATTTTTTTCTTGATACAAGTGTATTTTGAGGATAAAAAACACCTTGCATACATGATAAAGAAGCTGCAAAACACCAAGTCAAAATTTATGATGAACTTTAACTATGATGATTATAGAGGGCCTCCTCTCATTTCTTATCCGGCGATGTCCTTTGGCATTTTAAAAGGGGACCTACGTGAAAACGTCGAACATGGCTGCGATTTGAATTTTACACAAATGGAACTGTTCAGAACAAAGAGTTTTATGCAGCTGATTTATGACTGAGTGTACTTCGTTTTATTTCAATTTATCGTTCACTTTGACAACTAAAAGGCCTCTTCTTTTTTCTGGATTTAATTTATACATGTACTATATGTGATCCAACCTGCTACTAAGACAATGACGAAATTAGAATATACGCAAAATGTGATGATATGAACGATAGAAAACAGAAGTAGTTAAACTTGTTATGGCCCATAACTTTGAAATTAAATATGCTAAAAAAGCCGAATTCCAACATAAATATCTACTTAGTTTCGATAGACACAGGTGTGAAAGTAATCATAGTCCGGCAGGTGTCATAGTCCGGGCTCCATAGACGACAACGGAATAAAGCGTGAAACTAATGTTGCGTGAAGAGTTAACTGAATCGATTGCCCTATTGTTTACCATTGTTCCCGGACTGTGAGCCCGGAGGACTATATCTCCTGCCACACCGGTGTGAAAATAATCATTGTCCTGCAGGTATCATAGTCCGGGCTCCATAGACGACAACGGAATAAAATAAGCGTGAAACTAATGTTGCGTGAAGAGTCAACTGAATCGATTGCCCTATTGTTCACCATTGTTCCCGGACTGGGAGCCCGAACTACTATATCTCCTGCCACACCGCTATTGGTCTACATTGAACAGGTCTGATCACATATAAGGTAGTAAGGAAAAAATAGTCACAACTGTTTAGATATTGCATATCTGGTGGAGCTGCAACAGTAATTTTGAAATTATTATATGAAATTGTGTATATTGACGGCTTTAGAAAATGTGCGATTTACTCTCTAATTTATGTACAACTAGTTGATAAGTTCACGCTTTATCGTGAGTGCTTTATCTATAAGGTGCTTTATCCTGTGCTTAAAGGTCCCAGGAAATGAGATGATAAACCTTGTCCAAATCTTTACGGGGCATTCCATTCCAATAAACAAGGCCACAAAAAGAATACACTACCAGTGACATCATTAGTGAAACTATTGATTTTCAGTCAGTACCATGAATAGATTCACACCAGTCACCTGAAATTTTCAATTACTTTCTGAAAAATCAATAGTCACTAATGATGTCATCACCAACTCAAATATCGAATGCTTTCTTGCCCCTCCTTGTAGACTTGACGCGTCGCAAACCACATCAATTCTATTTGCATTTCCTGGGACTTTTAATAAGTCTATATCTCTATTTAAGCCTTCTGAATGTTAAAATTAAAATTAGCTGGGAGACCTATACAAAGGTCATTCATTATTCATTCTGTGCTATAAAAATTGTCGTCCATGTGTGCCTCGGCTCGTGCAACATAGCTTTGGGCTCCAACTACAGTTTTTATATGCATGACTTGTTGGATTATTGGTGGATTTATTGTTTACCATATCCCTCAAGTGCTGACCATTTATTTCTCTGTATTTTCCAACATAAATAACCTAGACTTGCTCAGACCTAGTTAAAGTTAATGAAATTTAGGTCAAAGCTGGGACTAATATATTAAGAGGGATATGACGCTCCTTACTCATTCTGTGTTAAAGACAGGGTGAGTCAAAAAGATTTACACTGTTTTGTTTGAATTTTCGTTACAGCAGTCAAAAACCAAAGATACCGATTATACATATAAAACTAGATCATTTCACCCTACTAGCGAAATTTTGAATTTGATTTTGTGAACTTTGCATTGCGAAGTTATGGTAACTTAAAGATAGGTACCCATTTTTCACTCTGTCACGGAAATCACTGTTGTGGAATTGGCCAAGGGACTTTGGATGAGTCATACACAAGTAACATCATGACATTCTGTGCTTGCTTTGATACCTTTGTGTAAAACCCTTCATCAAGAAAATGTCAAAACTATTTCATATCTGAAATCAAGAACAAATATGGAATCTTACACCCAAAATTATGAAGGCATACTTCAATAATTGTTCGAAATTGTTTCCCACATATCATTTCACCTAAAATGAATGCAAATATTTAGCAATCCTGTGCAATACAGCCGGTTGCACCCACTTTTTTCCGCCGGCTCCTTCAAACCTGATGGGGGAGGGGGTTTACTTTGTGGAATCAATATTTGGCATCAGACATTGAAGTCCATTGCCTTTCCCTTTGCATTCTCATCTTTTCCTCTCCCTTACCTCTCTTTTCGCTATCCTTTTTGTTGTCCTTTTCCCACTTTCCTGTGTTCCGCTAGCTTAAGCTTTTTGTTGGTAAGGCCCATATGGGAGGGGACAGTTGCCTCCCCTGCCCCCTACTGTCCGGTTTACGCTACTGTCATTAACTATTGTTAAGAAACTTATCAATACAGTTTCTACGGATTAGAAATGGTTACTTTAGAACAAAATACAAAAGTTATTAAGCATTTAGGTAACAGTAACTCAATTACCTTGTGCTGCGGACGTGAAGAATTGTCTTTGGTTGAAAGAATTGTTTTACAACCGTGGTCATAGGTTTGGCGGCTTTCCGTCCATTTACCATATCTCCAATATGCGAAAAGGTAAACTTCAGATTTCTTTACCAATGAAGTAGATCTTAATGAGCTATTGTTTTTCGGTATAAAAACCAATTTCTAAACTTGTTTATATTTTAATATTTTTTCTGAAAGCGAGTGTAAATCTTTTTTGACTCCCCCTGTAATTTACGTCCATGTGTGCCTCGCCTATGGCATCATAGCCTTTGGCTCCAACTCATTTGTATATTAGGCCTGCAATGACTGTTTGGATCTTGGTGTATTCATTTTGCTTACCATATTTCTCGACTGCTTTTACCAATTCATTTCCTAATGTAACACAGAATTCTAGAAAATTGAAACTATAATTAGCAGTTACATTGAATGAAATATTTGTAAAAGGTTGCTGAATTGGAAACCTGTCCCACTAATTTGTGTCTTTCAAACTAGTCTACAATTTAGTGATAAACTTCAAAAATGGATTCTATATGATTTTTTTGATGTGTTTGGTGCAGTTTTGGTATTAAATTTGAGAATTATTTTTTCCCCTAAAAAATCACGCCGAGGCACAACTAAATGGTTTTTTGGTCTATGCTTCCTATCCCTTTGTAGGTAATATCAATCCCAGGTCAAGACAAACTGGCTGGTCAAGTTATAGATTTCTTGAACTTAATTTAGGTAATCCCGAGTCTATGGGTAATCATGTGTAAATTGCCGTTGTTTTTTCCAAAAAAACGCAACAACGTATATCTAAATACTGTATGTTTTTCTTAATAGCACAAAAAATATAGAACACCGTAACTTTTATTGACAATGTTAGTAATTTGTGGTTTTAACATGAGGCCCTTTATACATTGTACCCAGCCACATGCCCTGGGGCCCACATGGGTTTAACATGGTCAAGGTGGGCTTAAAGGTGCACGATAGATTTCACATATCATGTGTCCCTCAAAATCGAAAGTACGTATTTTTGGTCCTGATGTAAAGCTTCCATCAAAATAACCCCATCTGAAGGATTAAGCGTTAGAATTGTTTCTTTGGTACAAAAAATTGAAATTTTCTAATTTCGTATAGTATGCAAATACGAAATTCAGCCTATGTTTTAATATTGAAATATACGCAATCAAATCACCGTTTTCCTTTCTTTTAAGGCATTGCTGTAGCCACATACAAGGAAAGAAATCTTTGAGTGGTCTGTCTAATATGAAATTCCTATTATGCACACCTTTAGGTGCATCAAAATCTCTCGTTGCACCTTTACTGTGGGCTAGGGCTTCAAGTGGGCAACCCAGGGTGGATCCCTGTGGGGGCCTATAAGTGGGTATCTTTGCTTGGGTTACAAGTGGGCACCCCAAATTGGTCCCATTGTGGGTTATTTAATTGTCTGTGTGCGCTCTAGGGACATGGAGTTTTTTCAATGTTTTTTTTTTATCTGGGCCCCATGTGGGGGTTGATGGTGGCATGGGCTACAGGTGGGCTTCCACGGGGCTCACCAATATGAGACGTGGTCTTAGATGACCTGTAATTTTTTCTGCTGTAAAAGGCAATTTTGATCAAATGTGTATTTTTAAGTATTTTTTTTAAATAAATTAATTCTCAGACAAGCCCTATAATGAATATGTAATCTATTTTACTTTCATCACTTACCATTTTTGATGACACCTTTTAGAGAAAGGATGGTGTAACGACTGTAACATTTTGAAAAACACCATAGAACATACATATCATATTAAAATAAACCTTTCATTAAATTAAACGTAGCAATTCTTTTGGTTTCATTGCCGCAGCTTATTATTACCCATCTTTTTTAGAATGGTTAGGCTGATGAAACACAAAAACATACATTTGTGGGTTTTCACCCAATTGTGGGCCACTTAATGTTTCCACATGCAAAAGGGTGCAATAAAATCAATTTTGAATTTGCCCATCTGGTCCCATGAAATCCCCCTTATGGGCCCACATTTAACCTGTATGGGTACAATCTCGGGTGAGCCCATAACAACCCCAGAGGTGATAACCTATGAGGGAACACACATTTTGTACCCTGTAAAATACCACCTGC
The DNA here is from genome assembly GCA_023653785.1 of Ophioderma brevispina. Lineage (NCBI taxonomy): Eukaryota > Metazoa > Echinodermata > Ophiuroidea > Amphilepidida > Ophiodermatidae > Ophioderma > Ophioderma brevispina. The sequence goes on from JAMKCH010018235.1 coordinate 21,315, forward strand.
ATCCAACTGGGCAAACCCACATGGGACCATCGATGCCCAGTGGACAAACCCAATATGCCCACATGGGGCCCACTGAAAACAGCGTATTTTGCCCATGTGGGGCCCTCAGCTCATGACATGCCCACCCTAAAACTGTATTTAACCCACATGGGCCCCAACTGGGAATGTCGGCTGGGAACTGGTGTATGCACAGATTGTTCATCTTCTTGTGAACGATACCACATAATCCATTTTATACCATTTGTAGGACAGGCTGTAATGACGTAAAAATGCCGAAACAGGTTACGCTGCTTCATGTACTCGAACTGATGAGGTTCACTCGTTCTGATTTGATGTAAATTAACGCCGTTCGCCGGTGTAAAATGATACCTGGTCCGCCGGGAGCCAGTCACGAGCTCCATAGACGACACGAATAAAGCTTGAAACTAATGTTTGTATGAAGAGTCAACTGAATCGAGTGCTATCTTCACCGTTGAGATGGACTATCAGTGGGGTTCCGGAGGACCATACCTTCTGCCATACCGTTGTGAAAGTAATTAAATAGGTCCTCCATAGACGACAACGATATAAAGCGTGAAACTAAGTTTGCGTGAAGATTCAACTGGATCGAGTGCCTTATTCTTACCGTTGTAGCCGGACAATGTAGTACGGCGGGACTATTATTACTTCTATACCGGTCTATGCAATATATTTTTATGTGGACTATTCTCTATTAGGAACCGGCCTCATATGTCCTGGGATACGCCCTCTACTAGCCAATCCACAGTGCGCGCCCGAATAGGCTACACCTAATTTCTTTCTCCTGATGATCCATCATCCCAATGAGGGTAAACCTTCTCAGAATGTCTTCACTTGACAAATTCCACACACGCAGAAAGTTTTTTGTACAACGAATCTGTATATTTGGTCAGGAATTCTGAGAGCACAATGGGTAAAAAAAAATGAAATATTGTTTTTATTATCTTTAATTAGCTGCAATGATCATTGGGTAGATCTCAAAAATATAACATGCCGAAGGGCGGCTACATCTGATGGCTATTCATAGTTCTCCCACAATGCACCAAAGTTTTGGTGAAATTTCACCTCAATAGGTCTTGATCCCACAAAATCACCTTCCTTAACACTAAACACGGACTTTTACCCCCATTTTATCCTACAAAGCGTTAGTACTTTTGTTTGAATTGCATGCCTTGAAATGTCTTGTTGTTCTTGAACTTTTGGAACACTTTTTTATCCCTAAGTACTGACATGGTGTTAGTAACAGTATGGTATAGGCACATTGCATGCATTATGTGATTGATTCAAAACACCTCTCTGAAGATTATTATATTAGGTAACGAAACTGAAAGTCCCCCATGAGAGTGTCCGAGCTAGCGGGTCAATTATTATCGGTCGCGTAGCGGACAAGATATTAGTCCTTTTTTGAATTTACCTGTGACTTTGGCGACGACCCATAGAATTAGTGGGGGAGCGGTTTGGACTGCAAAATTGTGGACAGCCCCGCCCCTCCCCTCGGTACACAAAAACGCAACCACTTCATTCGAAAGATAGTAATAAAATAATTTTAAAAAAATGATGGTTTGTGGTCAAAAACTTTGGTGGCAGGGGTGGTTTTTGGGTCAAAAATCACGTTTTTGAGCTCAAAACCTTAAGATATCAAGATTTATTAATTTTCTTAGCAAAACAAATTTTTAAATCATCAATGCAATACTATCAATCTCTGACATTTATAATAGATTTTCTGTTTTATACAATAGAGAAAGGGTCTAAGAAGTTTACCCCAAAATCACATTTTTTCCTAAAAAAAACATCCGTTTATCACATGTCACCACACGAGTCTTACCTGAAACCTTTATGCAATGTATAAAACCTATATCAATAACAAAAAGGTACCAATAAAAATAAGGTTGTACTTATTTTTCCCTCAAAAAAAATAAAAAAAATAATAATTTCGCTTAACTTGCAGCCCAAATTCATTTTTTCGGCTGAAATCAATCCCTTCCACCAAATATTTCAACCACAAC
>JAMKCH010018236.1:0-41688 GCA_023653785.1 Ophioderma brevispina
AGTGTGTTTGACTTTGACCATATTTTCATCATTATTCGAAAAGGAGAAAGACCAAAAAAACACTCATGACAGAATGTTGCTGGGCAAGCTTTGATACTCTATTACAACTGTGTGCAGAATAAAAATCCATAAACGTATTGCGTACACTTCATTCGATTCAATGTACCGCGGCCGCGTTTTGAAGAACAAACTTAGGGTCAACGACCATACTATAATGTAAACTGGTTATTATTATGAAAGGGACGGGTCTTTTGTTACTCAAAACCGAAATCGTGGAGGTGATAATAGCACCTGGCTTATAACAATGGCTCCGCTACAGGACCCATTGTAATCATCTTTCGTTATGGTTTGCTGAAGTCATACATAAACCATTGGTGCACTGATATTGGGAAAAGAGAAATTGAGGTGACATGTTATTATCTTGAGAAAAGTGCCAGTTTTATGCGCGGGGACAGACAGTTATATGATTTGGAATAATTTGTTATTGATAATTTACCTTGGTTTTCCCCTAGCCCCCCGATGGGGACAACAAAATTTGTTATATCGTGGTTGTTTGGTCTACGCCCCATCGTCTAGACTATGTTGCTCCTGTCTTTCCAGTTCTAGTTGTCCATCATTTATTTCTCGCTTCGGTCAGTGTGGTGCCTTTGTTTGCCCATTACACATGGCTGGAATATTGGACGGTGCCTGTCGCATTAGATTAAGACTTAACCGATTTCGCTGTGAGGTACATACATATCTCCATGCTGACGAAATCAGGTTGTATCCCCATATCGTCGTTGGGCAGGAAAAAACCTCATATGTAATTTGAAAGGTCCAAGTGCAAAAACCTTCATATGTGAACTCGCGGAACATGGACAAACCAACCTATTGTCAGTGTTTGGTCAAATCCAAATTGGTGGAAATGATGAGGTGATGTTTAGAGAAAAAAAGTACGTAAGATTAGTTAGTATTGTGATACTTTGCAAAACGCAAATATCGCAAAACAGGTCGTTTTGGCAGTGTTACCGAAAATGCACATATGAGGTTTTGCGTTTGACCTCTGGAGTTTCATATGAGGTTTTTCCTGCCCTGAGGGGATGCGACGTTAATGTGATTAGTATGGGAAAACGAATGGGGTGGCCGTGTTCTTCTATCTCTGGTTACGTATATACAAGTTTGAATTTCTACTCAAATTTTCCCTTCAAGGTATTCTGAAATTGTGTCTAATTGATGTATGTGATAAGTTGGCGCAAAAAACACGAAAATGGCTCCGGACTATAATTGAAATGGGAACTCTGCTTACATGCATAATTTAGATGCCGCCATTTGGAAAGCAATGCTGGGCTGTTGGTATCAATGAAAGAGGCGGACCATAGCTATCCATTGGTACTAAAATCAAGTTGACTGTAATATTTCTGTGTCGTGCTAAGCATGTGGTACTTCTCTCCCGGAAGGGGTGGTTGCCTCATTCTCTTTCGGTGTATTTTTCATATAACAATACAACCTATTTTTGTTTGTGAGCACAATATTGGTTCATGGGATGTCTAACGTAATTATCAGAATAATGTTTCGAATATATATATATACAGTAATTGTAGTATGCCATCTCTAGAAGTTGGTATCCCTTTAGTTGATTTACGGCGCCAAGTCCAATAAAGGTGCTACATGTACATCACAGTTGTACACGTTGATCACACCATGTCTAGTTTTAATGTGTACAGTGCACCTTCAATGTTCCACGATTGTGAGTACGTATAGTAGGGAATGTCTTTTAAGTCCCCACTTGCTCTGGGGACAGCCTTAAGGGGCTTAAAAAGGCCGACTTGTTTTTGCATGTACATAATGCTTGGTCATATACGAACACGTGTGAAAATGCGAATCTTAATCGAATTCCTCATATAGAAATCACAACTTTGTTATAAAATTCGGATCCGGAATTTTTGTTATACACGTTTATCCTATGGGACGCCCATAATACTACAATAAATGTTGATGCATCAAAGCGAAAAATCCGATTCATCTCAAATTTCGGAATTGTGTATTTTAGGTTACTATCTTAGTTCTAGTTGATATTGTCATTATTACACAAAAATAATATTTCGAAATCTCTGAGTCAGTATTAAATGTATTCGCCGCTGGGCGTTGCAGGCGCGGAGGCAAGACGCGGCATTACAAAGCGGATTCTCAGGATTATATGGTAAGCCGTTTGGTCTAAAAACCATTCTAAATAACCATTGGAAGTTGTACTGTTTACAGCGAGGTTAATTCACTTACCTCGACGGATTTTGACCGTCTTAATTTTCTTAAATTATCATGATATTACTAAGGAATCTTTTGAAAAGGTTTTTTAGAGCCGATTTTGTAATGCCATGAGGACGAGACTGCAATAATGAAATGCACTTAGGCAGTTCCTCAAATTACCGTTGGGGGTAGGAATTCCCAATGCCCAAAATGAGCAGCTCGTTCCCCCCGGAAGCTTTTGGATGGTTCCATGTGTTTTCGGCTCCTTGGTGTTTCAATGGTTGATGACCATTGCCTGGAACCAAGTTGGCCATTATGTCCAAGATGGTCAAATAATGAGTTTTTTTAACAAAAGTGAACACTTTCGAAGCTTTTCGGAAGGTTTTGGATGGTTCTCGGTGTTTGGCCTGCTTTGTGTTTCAGTGGTTATGACATAAAGGTTAAGTATTATACTGATATCTGCAGGTTTCTGTTAAAAAAAAAAAATATACATCCAGATAGCTAATCCCATATCTCTTTGAATGGTTAACACCGGAAGTTTAAAATCCCCACTGACCTCTCTATACGGGATAGCAGGCTCGCACGTAATTGAATGGTCGTCATTGTACAACCAGAACTTCCCCAGAGGCCATTTTAAGCAGGGCAAACATTGGCAGGTCACAGTACAGAGTTCAATTTGTGAAGTCAATACAAATTGTAGTCCCGCTGTGAATATTTCTTGTATTTAAAGGACAAATCTTAATATTATTATCAAAAGATTATGACCACCAGTCAGTGCCACCTGGTCACGTGGCCTGGGCCCCCTATCCCCTACCCCTGTGTCCCCTATGACCCCGCCCTGGGTCCTCCTGGGCCTATACATTTTGTGTAAAAAGGGGTGGTCATTCTCGGGCAAATTCAACCATTTAAAACAATTTTATTTGTTATAACATTAAAAAACGGGGGCTTTCGGTGAGAGCATGAAATAAGGGGGTCATTCAGTGAAACATTGATTAAAAAAGGGGGTCTTTAGTGAAACAGTTAAAAAGGGGGGTATTTCAGTGACAGCAGGTTCAAAAAAGGGTCAATAGAGCCGTCCAGTCACCATATTTTGAGGGAGTGCCTTTCGGACCCATTTCCGTTCCGTCCCCTTACTTTCCTTCCATTCTTCCCTCCTTCCTTTTATTTTTAGTTATTCATAATGATAAGGGAAGTTGTGATCTAGATTTCTACTATTTAACCAATACGCATTTAGCTTATACATGGCTCTGCTCTTATTTACTTGCATTATTATTTATTAGTTACCATTTCCTCAGTTTGTTTCGTTATTTGTTTTCGGAAATTATTCCTTATTTGTTCTTGATGATCGTGTGGAATATATCAAAACTCCTGTGTGCGAAAAACCTCTTTATTTTCCCTATTTTGGTAAATTTTAATTTAACGTACAAGTGCTTCATTGAAAGTAGTGCAGTGACGGACGACTTTTTGCCCTTCTTATTAGCGGGACAAAAGTTTCCTTTTGAATCGCCACCCGCTATCCATGGTTAGATAGGTCAGTGAATTGTACGGAAAACTGGATTAACGTTAGTCTATCACTCAGTACCAATTCAGATAATGTCTTTCCGCAGGCTGTGACATAGACTACACGTGGAAGATTGCCGAGCAACAGTTCTCGCACCGTAGACCCCACAGGGATCAAGTGAGAATCGCGCCGGTACATTAGCCTTTTTTTGGTAGGCCGTTCTGACTTAAAACCATGTTTTGTTATTATGGATGGAGCGCCATAGGTGCTATAAGGGCTTTATTGGGGTTTGCATTGTACCCCCCTGGGATCATCCAATCCACCCCGGGGTCCGTTTTTATGGGTGCGGGGGTTGTCTCAGGGGTCCCGTTAGAGGGGGGGGATGGGGGCTTTGAATCATTTCGTTGCGGAATCACCCAAAAATGGGGTCATAGCACTTAGTTGGCATTTTTTACGAGTCTCTCCGCTATCAGCTATAACAGTTCGGGACTGATCGAATGGGTTTGTGACCCCCCCTCGAACCAAGTGGGTCAAAATTCGGGGTTCTTTTTAGGCTCATTCATTTTTCTGGGTTTTGGTGGCCCAGGAGGCCCTATTGGGTGCGGCAAAGGTGGCGACCTCTCCCTATACTCACTCTGACCCATTTTAGTGTTGCTCAGGTTCCGTGCGCGAGGGGGGGGGGGATTCGATGGTGGGAGAGTTTCTCTTTTAGATGATTTCCTCTTTTTTGAAAATCTTTGGTTGCTAAATTTGAGCTTTTTCTTATATTTTCAGCCAATTTTTGTCATTTTATTCTGAATTGACGCTACTGATTTTTCAGTTTTCCTCTTTTGTATGTTACGGTGGCCTCACCGCCATGATAGAAATGTGTTCCAAATGTTGATAGTCGCAAAATACACAAAAACAGTACAAAAGACTGTTTTGTTACACAAAATAAATTGCCAAACACTTTGGTTTTTTTTCATGTATCTTTCCAAATGCTGTGGGGGAGGCAATCCCCTCAGGACAACTCCGTACAACACCCCACTCCATCTATATAGGTATATAGGGTAAGATGAGCTAATTATACTCCGAAATAATGTAGCAAAAATTACCAAAAAAATGTTACTCCAAATGGCAAAAATTGGGTGTCAATTTTAATTTCCCAACTTCTGAGGGGAAAACTCCCTCAGAATCTGCGGGCCGTACGCAGGGGGGGGGGGGTATGGGAGGGGTGCGGGACTCGAAAAAGTTGACCTTTTTTCGAAAAGAGTGGACTTTTTTTGCTAAAAGTGGCCTAACCCCCCTAAAAAGGTCTTTTGGGGATTTTTGTTTGAACAGTAATCACCAAGTGGACTTTCGTGTTAAAGTTTTTGGCCTTTTTTTATAAAAAAAAAAATCAGCAAAGTAAGTGGACTTTGCCCCTTTTTTTGGTGAAAAAATGCCCCATGCGGTACGGGCCTGGATATCTGCTGCCTATAGACTGCACGCGTAACATCTACGATTCACAGTCTTGAAAGTAGGGTAAGATGGACAAGGTATGCCAAATAATAGTCGCAAAAAACACCCAATCAGTTCACGTACACAAATGAACCGAGAAAACTGGGAACCATTCGGAAAACCACCGGAACCATCCCAAAGTTCACCTTTCTTTAAAATATAAATTATTTAACCATTTTGAACAAATAGTTACAATCGAGGGGGGGGGCCAGGCAATGCGCATCAACCATTGTAACACAAAGCAGGCCCAAAACCACCGGGAACCATCCCAAAACATTCCGGGAAATCCCAAAATTGTCCCACTTTTGTTAAAAAATCATTATGTTGACCATTTGCGCAAGAAATTGCCAATTTGGGTTCAGGCAATGCATGCTCAACCTTTGGAAACATGAAGTAGGCCAAAAACACCAGGAAACCATCAAATTTACCTTCCGGGGGAGAGGAAAACTTCCAAAATGTACACGTTTGTTTAAAAAAATCATTATTTTGACCATTTGGATAGAATGGCCAATTTGGTTTCCAGGCAATGCTTGAAAACACGAGAGGCCAAACACACCGGCGACGGTTGGGGACCGTTCGATATACGTAAGAGCGGCCCGCCTACGTGACGTTACGCCGGAAGTTGATGTAGGATCTGTTGCGGTACTAGGTTGACAGGTCCAACCCTCTCTCCCCACCCCGACCTTCCAGGGAACCTTCCAAAGTGTCCACTTTGGTTTTAAAAATCATTAATTTGACCAAGTGTGACAGGAAGCCCATTTAGTCAGGTTCACTTGTTCAAATATCCTTTTTGTTGGCTTTTATGGAGATTTGCATTTGCAATTTTTTCTTTAAGTTTAGCTGTCACCAGAAAACAGAAAATCAAGTTGCATTTTTGTAAATTGCGTATCAGCGGGCCATCTGGATTTCAAATGGGGGCACCATTTTGAACCTATAATATGCTATTATCTGGCTTTTTAAAGAGACATAGAAATGTTAATTTCCAAACATCTAAAACCTATTCTTGAGGATGTCGATCTCAATTGCAACAACATTAAGATCAAATTCAAAATGGCCAAAGGGAATTTGTTTTTGTCATACCTGTCTCCGAAACTAGTAGAGACATGAATATGGCGCAGATACCCAGGTTTTCAGGGTTCAGGAATCATAAGAACATTAATAACAACGATGACAATTGGTTGATGGAAGCCACTTCTTGAATTCAAAATGGCGCCAAGGGGAAGCCATTTTTCCCCTTCCGGTATCTAATACTCGTAAATTCATGATCTAGTGTCTATACCCCCAGGTATACCCATGTTTCAGGGTCCAGGAATCCCATAACTTGTTACGAACAACAACGGATTTCATTTGGGACGTGGCAAGCCATCTGGAATTTTGCAATGGCTGCCAAGTAAAACCGTTTTGCCTATAAAATATGCGAAAAATATATAGTCACTATCTACAGGTCCCTGCAAAATATAAAACAGGTTACACGTTAAGCCTGAACTGATGTTTTAACAATTAAATTATCTGACACTGGCACTTCGTTACAGACTCGCAAATCAAGGATGCGGACGGTATGGCTGATTCAAAGATCTTAAAAAGCTAGAAATTACCACAAAGCTAGAATATTATCTACTTTATTTCTAGTATAACATCATAACCAGTTTTAATAAAAGTAATTTTAAGTGAGATATGTTTTCAACTTGTCTATTGGAGGGGCATTCTGACGGTTTGCTTTGTAAACAGCTTAAAATTCAAGATGGCGCACAATGGCTTTACCTTCAACGATCTCAAAAATATATCAATTTTTAATTAACCCATCTGTAATATATTATTTAGCATGACAAGACATTTACGATAAAAATGAAAACAGTAAAAGGTATGTCTCTAAGAATACAAAGTCATACATGCATTTGGCATTTTAATTTGGTTTTAATGATAGTTTAACACCTCGTCTACCTGAGCCATTTTTTTGTAACAAAACTACCGAAGGGGGGGGGGCGGGGGTGTACCACCCCCCTGTGATTTTAGTAGATGAACACCCCTTCGCTTTCCCCACCCCCCCTTCCCCCTCCCCCCCCCCCCCCCCCCCCGATTCCTGTACCAAGGGAGAGCTTAGAGTTTTTCTTTCCATGTACCAAAATAAGTACGAACATCCTCATATGACGTCAGCATGAGTCGTATGTTGATGAAAAGTACGAAAAAATACTGAATATAGGGTGGAAAAATTGTATATTTCGCAATTTAGCGACTCAAACACATTATTATAGCTCCTAAATGCGTCATTAATTAAACTAGTATTTCCCATCAAGTAGATCAAAACCGCATGAAAACTGATTTTCCTAACCTTTTTGGCGAAAAATTGAATGTTTCACTGTGTGTCTATGGAAGCAGTTTTGTGATTCCCGAACTTTATGAGTCAGTGTGACGTAATGCTTAGGCTTGGTACTCATTTTGGTAATCAAGGAAGAGGAGGACCCATAGCTATCTATTGGTACCAAAATCAAGCCTGTCTGCGATGTTCCGCTGTTGTGGTAGGCATGTTGGACTTCTCTTCCCGGAGGGGGGGGGTGGTTACCACCCCCCCCATCCATCACTTGGGATCACCCTGTATTTGGTACACTTACCCGGTGGATGTTTGGCTTTTGGATAAAAGGAGCGGGAGTAACAGTCAATTGACCATTACAGTAAATTAATTTGGCACCAAAAAAAGGGGTTTTAGGGCAACCGGGGAAAAAACCCTAAGGGGGGAGGGGTGGTAACCACCCCCAACCCCCTTCGGTAGACGAGGTTAATGGTTTAAAAATTGTTTAAAGATCCTGAAAGGGCACATTTTGCGCCATATGTAATTTGGTATGCAAAGTTAACAAAAAGCGAAAAAAAGAACTAGATCCTGACTTTCTAACAGTTCTTTTAGTCGGTAGTCACGACAAATATCGAATTCATTGTATTTAATTTCATCAAAAATATATTACAGAAATACTGCTATGGCAATGTATTCTTTTCAAATATCTTGAAGGTGGCATATTGCCTTTATTTTGAATTTTAAACATGTCTAAACTTTAACAAAATCAAGATGTCATAAATAAGTTTAATTTCCAAAACCAATTTATCTCATACGTTAATAAAACCAATTTTATAGTATATTTGTGGAAAAATAAGATTAATACGACAACCTATAAGTTCAAACATCTTGCATTGTGACCATTTGGCCGCCAACTTGTGATTTTAATTACGTTACTAAATAAAAAAAAAATGGTTCTGATGATAACACGAACATATTCTCACCCATACTTTAATTTACACTTGTTTAGTAATTCTTGGAGATAGTAATTAATACTAACCAAAGTTTTAAACGGTTTATCCCCGCAACGGGGTGGCAGGATTCACCCCCTTCGCAGCAACGCTCTTATCCTTCCCTCCATTGGCACCCGATCAATGCCTCCTCATCCTCACAACCCAACCCTCCTACACTGTACTCTCATCCTCCACTTGCTTTCTTCCATGTCTTCTTTGAAAGTCCCATCCTCCTCAAATCTACCACCCTCAAACGCAAAAGCCATCTTAAACACAGGCTCATCTCTTTCATCAACTAAGCCATACCAACGTACACTATTCGCCTCGCCAACCGGTCCTCGCCTCTTCCAAACAACATTGCCTCAAAGCCTCAGTCGTCATCCTGTCCATCAACTTACACCACCCACATCGCTCTACATGCTCGTTCTCTGTCTCAGAATCCCAAATCTCATTCGATCTGACACCAGTCTCGCTTCCCATACACACTCCCAATTCCCAAACTTCACCACCCCAACCTCAAACTCTAGCTGTCAACAGCCACAGACATCCAACCCCACTACCTTATCCCTTTAGTATGTGAACTCCCTCACTGACTCCCACCTCATCACACAAGTATATGGCAATTGTTTTAAGTTCGGAAGGTGGCCATTATGAAATTGGAGCATGTTGAAACAACAATGACAAAATATGATTTTCTATTAAGAGGAAAGATAATAAAACAAAAACCCAAATACAAAATTTAAAAAATTTATGATGATAAAACTAAAATATAGTACTGACCAATTCATAAGATTTTAGTGTTTGAAGGTGATCAAATTGGTGGCTATCGTAATTCTATGGTAGGAAAACAAAGCTGCCATATATGGCTTTGAAATACCTAAAGCAATATACTATATTCATGAGATTTTTTCATGCTTTTTGGAAAGTAGAACCAATCCCATAGTCAAAAGTATAGCCAAATCCAACCAGCCAAATGTGGGTTCAGAATTGATCCGCCATTACTGGGGCGGGCCTCCAACCCAATAACTCTCCCCACATCTTTGTACGTCTGTCCACGCTTGATTAAGTATAAACCTCAAACCAGCTACACTTAATCTGCACATTGGGGGCGAATCCAAGCAGGATGCACCCGAGCTATGGCTGCCAGTGAGGTGTATTGGAATGTTGTAAAACGGGAGTAGTGTATTGCATCATGCAGAACAACGAAATATCATAATCATCAATTTATTTCCAAATTTTACCATGGATTCTTGACCCCTCACACAACTAAGTATAATTCCAAAGTTGTGGTTTTAATACAGATGTATTCCCCAGATCTAAGATGGTTGAAAAAAATTTGTGATTGTATGTTCACTAAATATGGCAGAAGATATTAAGGAACAGAGAACGATAACTGTGCCGATTCCACTCAGAAAGAATACAGACACAGAAATGCCGTCAAAACAGCCGCCCTTAATAATTGTACGAGTCAATAGGGTTTTTTAATTTAACTGTTTATGGGAGAAAATTATAGTGGGTATGTGGACCGGAAATGAGATATAAATATCAATGGAGACAGGGTCTTCAAAAAATTCGAGAAATTCGGAAACACACGAAATGCAATTCGATGATAAACTCACGTGGGTTACGTAAAATGTCTAATTATGCATTTCACATTGCAGAAAACAACCAAAGTCTACGGTGCGACTAAAAGTTTATTTTCATTTAACACGTGACCTCTTTTTGCCAATAAAATCCCCCGAGTCCATCGGTGATGAACATGCTCCATTGTTATTTGACATTATCTCATTTTCGGTCCATACAACCCACACCGATTACGCCCTAAAACAGTTAGAGTAGACCTGACAAACCCGTAAATGTCAACTAGCGACTTGTTGCAGCCTTTTGACGTTCCTGCGCCCGTATTCCTTCTGGAGCGACAATCGGCAAGTTAGCATTAGGCAGTTCCTTTATCCCGCCTATTTAGGAATCATGAAAATAAATTAACATTTTCGCACTACTTAATTCTTGGAAACAGCATCTGTTTGAAAAGTACAACTTTGACAAGGATTACTAATGTGTAGTTCAAGAACTCCTGATACATTTTAAATCAATTTTTGAATACAAATTACTTCCGCATGTTGCAAGACTTTTGGTCAGGTGTGTATATTCCTCGTAGGCCATAGGTTGTGGTCTGAAGGTAACACTATGCGCCCTCACTCTTCCTCGTACAAGATATCAGTGGTGACAGGGGCACTTTTAGCAATGCAGCCCCTAGCCTTTGGAACTTTTTGCTCATCTCTCTTCGCCACTCCAGGTTCATCGTTACTTTTAGAGAGAGTGAAATTTTCACCAATTTCCAAAGATGTTGAGCATGTTCAAATTGGCAATATTGTCAGGTAATGGTCCTTTTTTAGATTGTGCGACGCTCTTGTGTATAGATAGATGACATGTGTTTATCTCCATGTTTACATTTAAATATATAAATAATTTATATTCGTGTTTAGGACAACAGAAATCATTTTATTTATACGCTTTTTACATTACTTAGTGAAAGGCACTTATCAGATTATGTTTGTATTTTATAGACATTTATTGATGATATACCCAAAATACAACAGGTATAGCAATTAAGAGATTTTTTAAAACTTTGACAATGGTAAATTATGGACCCCTCTTTGAAATGAGAGGGGCATGCTAACGAAGCAAAATGATTAGATCGGACTTTCTAATTGTCAAGACCTGTAGTCAGATTCTAATTACAATTATTATTACCGTTGGATGATGTGACTACCAATATACAGATATATGTTAAATGTAAAATGTTTTGTAAAGGGGCCATATTGATACATCTTAAATGTTGAGCTTGTTGGAAAAAACGAAATTACAATAAATCGTTTCCTACGACAGACAGGTAACAGGACATTATCAAGTTACATTTATCACATTTTTCAGTCAAACTGTCTGTAAATACTGCCACTGTTATAGCGGCCATTTTGAAAGTTTAATATGGATTGCCAAACCAAAGGGATCCAATTGTTGTTATCAAAAACTTATTGAATTCCTAGACCATGGAAACATGGATATAAACACGCGATCATTGCTCTACCCAGTTCAGAACCGGATATGGCATACGCGACTTTATATGGCGGCCATTTGGAAATTCAATATTGGCCGCCCAAAACCAAATGATCTGATGTTGTTACCAATGAGCTATTGGATTACTTGACCCTTAAAACATGGGTATAGACACAATAATCAGGATCTACTAGTCTCAGAGACTGAGATTAGAACAAAAAAGTGGCGTCCATTTGAATTCAAAAAAATGGCCGCCAATAGGGGGATTAAAAAAATGCAAACATTGATTGTTCTATTCGGTGAACCCATAAGCTTTCAGAAAATGTATGGTTTCTAATCTCTACAGCCAACAAAAATTCATAAGGAACCTGACTATTTGGTTTTCAGGCAATGCCCCATAAAAACATGTTTTTTTAGACGCAACGGCTACCATATAATCCTGAGAATCCCGAATTTGTATGCCTGGCCGCGCCCGAGCCGATGGGCTATATTGTAGAAGAGTCCTAAAAATATCATCGCTTCAATCCGAAGGGGGCGAGGTCTCTACAAGACAGTAGTCGTATTTTACCAACATCACATTTTAGTATGTCTCATTCAGGGGGAAATGACAGGAAACTGACGGTCTCGTATACATTTATATAATGTAGTAAGCGTAAAAGACAAACAAAACAAAACAAATACAACTGTATGTCAATTCGCAGTTATTAACTTCATTTAACCCCTTCTATTTTTTATTTTTTTTTATCTTTTGGTTTACTAAAAACCACACCCCTTTTCACTGCCAAATATTAATGCAATTGTCAAGTGACAGTGTTATGCTACTTCTCATGCAAAAACAAACACCCACCGTGGTGTTAGTAAGGTACATGTTGATCGGCAAATTACTTGACAAACATGCACCCCTCCTAACTCGGAAAATTACATGTCGCCCACATGCATCTTGGTTTAAAGAGGAGTGCGTAACGTGACACAAAACACGTGCTTCGCCAATGAGCGCCGTTGTATTCGAAAAACTTGAAATTCATAGACAAATCTTCAAAGAAGAGTGTAGACGTTATCATCACTTTGATAAACAGGCAAACGTGATTATAGGTTATAATTGGAATGATGTGACTCTCGCAAACTGTTTAAGAAGATTGACAGCTTATGTACCCACAAATCTACTAAGGTTCTTCTTGCCGGACACATTGATGTTTCCCCGTGTCGAGCGTTTTCAAATTATGTTGTGGACAAATTAAGCGTTATTCAGTGGAATAATTTAAGATCATCTCTTTCCAACGGCCTTTCAACTGTGATTTCTGTGAATCTACTAGAGCTACATACACTCTCTCTGGATTGACAACTTTTTCTGAGGAGGATGTTCCGAGCATTATTATGAAACCTCCTCCTTCATCTTGTGGGACAAGACCAATTCATACTTGGTCCTCAAGAAACTGTAGGATGAAATTGCTCCAGTTATCACTACAATTGTCAATTATCACTTGTTTGTCTTTGTTAACGGTAATTTCCTGACGATTTAAAAATGCTCACAATTGTACCACGCACAGGAATCCCGGTTTAGCCGCCGAGCTACTCAAAAACACCGGCCAGTTGCCACATCTAAAGTTTCTTGCCCAAGCCCAATTGAACGTGCAGTAACTTCACAGATTCAAAACATATTGTACCGTGAATAATATTAAAAACTGGTAAAATTGCAAGTGCATATATACATAGATCTAACCAAAGCCCACAGATCAGTCTTTGCGGAGTGGGTACGGATATAGGGGAGGGATGGTTGTCCATGCCAAGTTTGTCTTCACCCGCAAGATCACAGTAGAGGAGCTACCTATTGTATTCACTTAATTTAATTTAGGAGAAGATAACTCAACTGTTTTGACTAATGTGAACCCTGGAACAACTTGTGATATGTGCCAAAATTGATATGGGGGGGGGGGGGGCGAAGGCCCTGATTTTCGCCAAATTAAAAATGGCCGCCAAAATCAATTAAATAGCCATCACTAGGATGATAGAACAAGCAAAATAATTGTGTTTTGTCAATACAATGTTATGTATTAAGCTAAAAGCAACACAGAGATCATTAAAAATTGTATTTTTATATTGTAACATGGTTCAAATCCAAGATGGCAGCCAAAATGGCCGCCAAAACATTTTAAAATCATACAAAATTGGCAATTTCACAATTTTTTAAAAAAAGAAAAAACCTAAAAAATTAAAAAAAACAAACAAATTAATAATATTTCAATGACCACATTATATTGACATTTAATATTTGTAAAAATTCAAAATGGCCTCGATTAAGGCTACTTTTACTGATGGTTTGGGCACTTCACAAAGAATATTTCCGCCATATATTGTATTTTCTGTTACCTGGGACACGATGTCAAAATTCGTGATAGAGAAGAATTTTCTTGTTTGCAGGTATCATTTAGGGCTGAAGTTGTAGTCGCTATACATTGTATCCATCACGCCTGAGATACGGTAAAGCTGTCATACCGATCTTTTATCTGGGTTGCGACACAAACCAGAACATTTTGAGGGCAAGATTTGTCCAATAAATGTGTGTGGGATCTTAAATCGAGCTTATTGGCATAAATCTGTTCTGTTAAATGGTTTCTCTGATGTGCTGAGCGCCTTTCATGGGCTTGCCAGCAATGAACAGCGCCTTGGCACGTTAACGTGGATATGGCGCGCGTTAAAACTACACGTTATTATTATTATTAAATATGAGGAACAGAGACATCTGTGTCACCTGATTTATAGCATTAAGACCCATCCGGACGTAGGTCTTAACAGTGCTGGAACGTATACACGGTATATAGGTTTTTGCTTTGGTTATGTGGGGTTCGAGCTTAGACACAAAGAGAAATGCATGAAGCGGTTTGCTGATGATGATGACAAACAGTTATCTAATTCCACTGGGACATTTTGTTGGTGATTCACACAAGAACAAAAACATTTGTTTGGCTTTCTTGTACTTCCTCTTTCTTCATTCTTGATGCTGTCCTCTCTGTACGTATCCCCCCCCCAAAAATAACATGGTCATCACCACAATTGTGCCCAGCTTGGTTGATCATAGATGTCAAGAAAATGTCACGGAATGTCATGGCGGGTTTTGGGCGGAGGTTTCTTATCCTTCATTTATCGATTAGTGGTTACAACCTCACAGCTCAAGTACCATTATCGTTAACCAAGAGAAAATGCACATTGGTGATCTTGTGTTGGAGACTCTCACCGTTTCCATTGGCATCTATACCCAGTAATCATGAGAGCTTTGATTGAGTGGTCTCGCTTTCCAATTAACCAAGCGCAACAAACTTATATACTTGGACTCAGAAACAGGCATGGAGGGTATCACCTGAGTGTACTTTTCCATTCTCCCTTCAATTAACTGCATGGTGAGAAAGCTGATGGCCGGATGATAACTATTCTATATGCACGACATTTTCAGTCACGTTCAGAACCTACATCCTCAACGCTTATATCCAGGGACACGGATGTCTTTGTGTGTTTGTTATACTAGTACTAATTGGAGAGATCTTGTCCTCAAAGAGCCACTTGATTTTTTTTGTTTGTTTTGTTTTTTTTTTTTGCAACTCAGGAGTGAAAAGATCAATATTATCTCTACACGGTGTCTTCATCCGCTAGGAAATTAGCTTACAAAGTGTCTTCCCGCACTCCATATGCTGTCTGGGTATGACGCAACGACCATGATAATCACTACTTGCAGCCCTGAAACGAGTCCACAAACTACAAAAATCTTCTCTGAATCAGAATTTTTGAAGTCCACAGCACACGAACGCACAATACAGAAGGCGATACACTCTTGGTCCTTCTCCGATAAAGTGTTCCAAAAGTCGTTTTTATAGTGTCGCTCACAGTCATGCACATTTAAGCTTGTTTTTTGCCTTTAAGAATGAATATGTATGAAGATATTTATACTTAGGAGTTATGTTTTCAAATGATCCGACTAGATGTTGTAACCGTATGAGAAAGTATCAAGCAATAAGGCGAAAGATGCATAATTCTTTTGCTTTTCTCGCCTATGTCGCCAGCCCAAATCCGTTCTTTAACATGTGTCCCTGCTCGTTACATACACAAGAGAGCATACCACAGATTGCATTGCATTTTTATCAGCCTCTATTATGAACTAATTGTTAAGTTTAAAACCATGATAATATTGGATTAATTAAATTTTTAAAGTGCGCAAGAGTTCTCTTAGAGCATGTCGCCAATATTGCAGACATATACGTTACCATAATTCGAATGGATACAACTTGCTACAAAGAACTTCATACTCTATCTCCAAGTGTACATCGAGAAGATGGTCAATGTTATAATTATACATGTTTTGCATAAAGATCTGGTTTCAACGTAACATAGTTTCCAGCCCTTGTAATGAAAGACATCCCCCCTGTTACGTTCATACTGCGACCGATCGTTACCTCCCTCCCTAGCTACGCTCTGCCATATGGTGGTGATACTAAAGTCGAATACCCACCAGCTTTGTATGAGGGTAATACCTGATAACGTATCGAACTAAGTCGGTGAAGCACGGACTTTCATCAAGAACAGCAGACGACTAAGAAAAGCCCGACCGATACGGTTACAAGACAGATAGTTTCTTAGTGGTAACGTTAGGCAATATACTTTTAAAAATCGGATATATTTTAAGATCACCCATGCAATGTTCCGTGTTCTGCAGAATATTAAAGTTTTACGATTTTTCCATGATTTTCAGGAATTCCTATGTTGATATTTCGTCATTTTGGAGACCAACTTGAACACTTTAACGGAGATATGGGCCCTCTTGATCAAGTGCTTCAACTATCCACAGATTGAAGACTTTTGATGACCTGCGGTTTGCTGCATTTATAACGGAATGGACCTCAAGGTGAACTTTGATAGATTGTACCCATCAATAATGTTAGAAAATATCCTGCGCGGCTACTACCAACAGTAAACCATGAGTCCAAGCCAAGCCCCATTTAGAGACACATTCGTAATTAATGAATTGCTAGCCTTATGGTTTGAAAAAGAGCCAATTAAATTGCTAATTCCTTGAGATTATGATCTCAAAACACAAAGGCCTGCCATATCCCTACATATGTGGCAATGTGCTCGCAAGAAAAGTGGCGCCGCAGCATATTATAGGTTCCAAAATTGGCGGACATTTTGAATCCAAGATGGCCGCTGATACGCAAATTAAAAAAATGCCACATGATTTTCGTATTTGGACACCAAATTTAGAAAAAATGCAAAAAGTAGCAAATCTCCATAAAAAAGCCACCAAATAGGAATATTTGAACATAGTGAACCTTTGATAAATGGGCAATTCCTGTCAAAATATGGTCAAATTATGATTTTTAAACAACAGTGGACAATTTGGAAGGTTCCCGGAACGTAAGGGGGGTAGGACATGCCAACCGAGTAACAGCAACAGATTACATCAACTTCCGGCGTAACCGAGTGCTAGTCTTTTTCAAAGACGTACGGTAGGAGGGCGCTCTTACGTATATCGCAGGTCGAGCCAAAGGGCTTGACTAAAACTGAAACTCAGCTTACTGACAAGTTTAAGGGAATATTATTTTCTACCAGGTTATAATTTTGAATGCAAAACGAAAAAAAAATCGTTGAAAAGGGTGGGTGGAGCAGGAATGTGGTTTCTCAAAAACTTAAATATAAATTCAGAAATGGTCTAAGTAAATGCAGACAAGGAAAACTACGAAATCTTGGTTTATAGAAATTGAACAGCGTAATGAGGAAAAAATAAATAGTGGCGCTAAATTTACAGATCCCATACGGCCATAGATGATTTCATTGATGATATCAATCCAATTCTAGATAACATAGCTAAGAAATAAGACTATCTATATTTGGAGACTTTCAACATTGACCGAATCAAGAAGACCTATTCATGATTATGTAAATCTTATTTAATTTCTTACTTACTTCCTTCCTAAATTGGACAAGCCTACAAGAATAACTGAGAATTCTGCAACGCTTATTGATAATATAATGACAGTAATGATTCTGACGTTTCTCAGCCTTCTAATTAAAGACACAACTGATCATTTTCTAAACTACCCTTTAATAACTAAAATAAAATTAGAGGAAAAGAGACTGCTTTGAACTATGTAACAACTTACAAGAGGAATTTTAGTGAAGGTTAGTATAAACCATTTAAAAACACCACTCAGAAAACAACAGACCTGGAGACACAGGATTGCAACATGAATGCAGAGCATTCTCCTTGATTCCGGCCGCTGCCCAAATCTTTGTTTGAGAATAAGCAGGACAACGATTCTCATAATTAAGATTTGAAGGCAAAAAATGGCAACTAACCGGGTGACTACCCCGGACTTCATCTTTGTCCCGTGTGACCGAACAACGGGGGATCATAATCATATATTAAAACTGTCCATATATTCCACTTGATCGGGTGCCTAAAAAACCGAAACTATATTAATTAATGGGTGATTTACCCCATTTCAGTTTGTTCAATGCCAATAACGTGTGACCTACCCACGTCCTTCCATAGCCCATGTGAAATAACCACGGGTTTTAGGTGAAACCATCATACATTATTTGATATAAAATATTTGCCTATCATTATAAGAACCTATAATTAATGAGAAATTACTCGCATGAAATTAAAGTGGAATTTTATGTAAAACTTTAGCGGGTGACATAAACACGGCCCTTTACTACATGCGGTGAACTCACACGGATTTCAGAAAAACCATGCCCTCATCGAAGATCCTCGCATTCGGGTGATCAACCAGAACTGGTGCTAGTGAGGTACCCTACTGTTTTTGTACTGTCCGTAATAAAACCCCAGGCCATCCGGACCAAAGGTTCGGCCACCAGCGGCGAGACGTGTAGGTTCAGAAATAATCTGCATAGGGGTTGCAAACGAAAAATGGCATGGGCAGCCGAGAGGTGGAAGGCGAATGCTTTGTATCCAGAATCGCTTAGATGAACACCGTCCCACATGAATAGTGCATGATTAGCGCCAGGGATGTTCCTATGGGGCACTACCCGACAACACCGAACGAGCTGCCACATACCGCCATGACCTATTCACGCAATTGCCAGGTTCCGCGAGCCGCGGATAGTGAGACCTAATAGTACAGGTGAAACGGCCTGTCATAATTTCAGATAAATACGCCTGGTCGTTGGTGGCAACAGGAAATGACATGTGTTCAATTTCTCCCAATAGGAGATCAGGGAGTATTTAGTGGGGTGCGTTGTACATGGTTACTCATAGGTGAACATAATTCATCCCTGGCGGGGGACTTCTCTTAATTCAAAGTTAGTAAACGCCCAAAATCTGTAAGCACGCGCCTTCTGTACGCTTCCACTCTAACCTCGATGCTAAGCTGTCGAGATGTAGTGTAGCCACCTGGTTAGCATTTTAAGAAGGTACGGGCCCTGCGCCATGACTGTCACCTAAGACCCATAGGATATGGTTGCTGTAAAAACGACAGCCAAAAGAACTACAATTGGTTACCTCAAATTTTGAAGTGGGTGTTCTAAATTTGGGCCACCAAGATATGTGTATGACGCATGGACTTCAAAAGCCCCATCATCTTAATTTGTGATTATGGAATCCCCTGCATTGCGCCGTAGCAACGCCCCGATTCTGAAAGAATGCGTTTGTAATCTTCCTGGCGAAGCCCTGCAAACCCCACTGCTTTTTCAAACACGTGTGCGAACTGAACCCATTGTTAGCGGTGAACCATCGAAATGGCAGAAGAGAGAACCACTCAAAGGTGGTTTCGAAATGTAGAAACTTATGCATCGCTCTGACTGCACAAATCCCTGAAGCTTCAATTGCAAATAGCTAATAACCTTGTGGCGGCCACTTTGGTATTTTTTGAGCTCATGTGATAAACTTTCACCCAGAGGCACCACTTTCCAGTAAAGTACATCTGACCTTGCAAAACCGACCTTTGACCCGCCGATTTGGACTTGAAGCTAGTGCCTACCTCATGAAGCCAAAAAGGCAAGAACAAAATGCGCTTGAAACGTTTGCCTCGTATGATGCCGTGCACAATGTGAAAGGGCTGGAAGGAGGCGATGGAGCACTTTAGTGTTATTGGTTCGGCGTAGTCTTAGCCTTCCCACGAAATCTCTCCTAGAAACCCTTAATGCTTCTACTACGAAATTGCCGTGGGGTCATGTAATCACGAGTTATGTAAGTATCGATGGTGAATATATGTCTTAGCTGTTCGAGGTGCATAGTCCCTGTTGGACATTAAAGGATATGAAGAGAGCTCGATGTACTTGATAGGACGCGGTAGCGGGGACCCATAGGCCAAATTCCTGCTAAACTGACTGACAGTGTGATTACTGCGTCGTATGTCTTGTCGTATTAGTGCTGTGAACGATCAATAGACGAAACGCTTCCTCTTCTAAAGTCCAGTGAGGTGAGAGTGCTAATGTCGGCTCCAAATCTGCTCAAGGTCCAGTTGCAGGAATCTCTCACCTGAACGAGAAATGGCATATGCGATGCGTTATTCACCACCTGATATGGGTTGCTTGAATGAGCGACTGTTGAAAATTCAAAAACACAGTAACCAAGTTTCTACTAAGTGAATGATATACGGGCAGTGGAAGTTTTCTGGTTGATTGATGATGGAGACAACTGCTTGTACGGACAAAAAGGCCACCCTCGAGGTTGGCTATTGTGGGGTCCCCATTGGCTTACCGCAACACGTGGCGCTGTAATTCCAAGAAGGCAATTGACGGCTGTGGATGTAAATCCAGCGAGTCCCACCGACTTGTGTCCAGTGACCTGAAAAGAAAGCCCCAAAGCCAATGCCTACTGCAGCATCGGTAAACATCTGTAGGTCAAATTGCTCTAAGGTATCTGTGTTAAAACATTGAGGTACTAAGTAAATTGTCAACGAACTGAAGCCACATAGCCAAATCCTTCTTGGCGCCATTACCAATTTGATCCACTCTTGTGCAAGCCGCCCCACAAGTGAGATCGATCAGCGCTCATGAAGGCACGACCTGGTGCCAACTGCTATGAAATGAAATTCAGGGCCCCCACGCGATTGATTTTGACGAGCTGCATCTGTTCGCAAGCCCAGCTGAATTAATGCATTTGCATCAGAGTTAACAGTTCTCCTGCGGAACTTAACCATGATGCACTCATCTGTTCTTTCCGAAGTCCTAGGAATGTAATACCTGAGGTGGACTTCTTGTTTCTGTGTTATTCATGCCAAGGGCACACCAATGGCCATGCACATTTGAAGTCTGGCTAGCAGCTACTGACACTATCGCGTTCGTCAGGTTGCAACGAAGAAGAGAAGTCATAGAGGTAGTGCATGATAGCCCTATTATTTGTCACGTGGATTGCCTTGAACTCCAAAAACTGTCGAAAAGCCTCAACCCGTTGGAGCAGCTAATCGATGCTCCCATTGGGCAGGCATGGATAAAAAGTAGGTAGGATCCTTGAAATTGAAAACCCAGCAGTTCGAAGTCTTGGGGGCCACCGGAAGCACTAAACGCTGCAAATTCGCATACACAACTTTGCAGCTCTCCTTTGGGATACCATCGTTGATCGATGCCCTGCCAGGAATGACAGATGGGTGATCAAACGGAAATATCGGGAGTTTCTTAGGCACTAAACCAATTAGGTGAACATTGTAGTGCCGGGAATGGAGGTGAACTAAACGGGCCGCCATCGACCAGCCATGATTTCTTTTGAATCTTTGACAGTGTTACATTAGAATTTCTAACCTAGCCGCTGACGGTAGAAATTTGCCTCCCTGAAAAGGCGTTGGCCCTGGTAATTTAAATGAAAGCCAAATCTAAAACCATTTAAAAAGCAGGCCCGGCCTTGAGTCCGGATAGTTCCGAGCCATTTCATGGAGCAATGAGTGTTAATGGAGACGGCGCTATTGTTAGAAGGGGTGATGGGAAGGCACTTCTATTCGAGTTGGCCATTTGTTGATTCATCTGAATGAGTTTTGACCTCCTCTCATGAATGTGAACCCCTGGAGGTGTTGTGAGTGGGGTTTGAACTGGGTTGGTTTGATAGAAAAAAACAGGCCGTGGCTGGGTGATTTGGTTTCCGCAGAAAACTGCAGATGTGGTGTATCTACATTAGTTGAACGCCAAATACATCTCTTCCTGTTGTACGCAAAGCACGGTTCGGTGTTTGCTGACTGACGAAACGTGGGGGTGCCACTGAAGCTCTGGTTCTTAACTACCATACCCAGACTACCTCTAAAGATTGACTTAGCATTCTAGCCGTATAAGTTCCAGATCAATAACGCCCCATGATCTAGTTGGATCGCGTTCTTGCTTCTTTCGGGAATTCGTATCATATCTGACCATGCCATATACATACGTGTTTTAGCAAAGGACCTCACTATTGACAAATATTTCAAGAGTTCTTCGCCTGATCTGTGGCCTTTCTATAGACCAGTTAACAGCAATGTTTGTACCCATGTTTGGGTCTGGTTCTTGAAATAGGTCGGCTGACTGTTACACAATGAGCAATTGTATCGGTGAGAGTTTTAATACAATGGTCCAGAACGAATCGCAGGAATGGTTAGCAGGCACACACAGTGACGTAGGAGTAAAAGGGGTCTATAAGGATCGGTGAGATCAACAGTGCAGTTGTCCACTGGGCTAATATGTTTTATCTCCTCCTACAGGGGGGGTAGCCAGGTGAGCAAACAAGAGTGTTGCCAGTTGTCTTGGTGTATGTCTCCAGTCCACCTGTGGTGTCATGCCCTGGACAGTGAAACCATTGATTCAGGGACTATGATTAGGGTAGTGCACAGCATCGACCCTCTTCTCATGAACTCTCTATCTGCTCTACATTCTTTAGTCTTTCAACAGTTCTGCGTATTTCTTTTCGTGTCTCATACATTGGGCTCACACCACTGTCAAGGGGGCTCCCCACCGAACTCTGTCATTACCCTGCCTGTACAATGAACTTACCGAACAAGTGATTAGAACCTGACAGCTTCAACTGATCTATTCCACTTACTGCGTCTAACTAAGATCAAGGTAATTCCTTTGGGAGGGCATATCCCGCATCTGGCTGACCCTACCGGACCCGTACAGCATGCTCCTTGAACCTGCCACTACGATTACTCCTACGTTAAATACATTAGTGCTACACATGGCCGAGCTATTTCTGGCCTGTGACAGTTTGGCAATGGTGGAGTGGTGGTGTGGTGACTGCCATCCATTCCCCTTTGTAGGGACGGCATTTCAGTAGGGGGGTACTAGTACTCTGATAAGGCATGTGTAGTAATTGTCTGTCCTGTATGGGGTTTATGCAGGGCATTACGGCTGGTTGGCCGATGGTTGTTCATAAACTACTGCCCACCTACGCTGGAACTGGCTGTTGGCCTTGAACTGACTGGCCTGCGTGTTGTGCGAACATTTGTCATATTGGGTGATAGATATACTTCAGGCTGTGGGTTGGTCCTTCTTGTATGTGTACCAGTTCTCCTGTTGGCTGGTGGCCAGCGTCTCGCGCTGCTAGTGTCTTTCTTGCGGCTCTCTTCCTTTCTTCTTTGGAAGGGTCTGTAAGGCAATAACAATAAACCTGTTACCCGGTTGTTTGTTTTTTTTTGTAAGAATTAAGTATAATTATATTGGGAAAAATTTATGGATATTCGCATCCCTTTGAAGCCAGGTCAAGCTTGGTCATTTGCTACTTTCAAACCCACAGGTAGCCGAGAGTTCTTAGATCCATATTTGCAACAAGATCCGACACACCAAACATGCACTTGGGGGCTTAGCTGCATGCAGTACCAAAATTGCATGATATTTATATTGGTTCCATTGGCTTAGGAAAATTTCCAGGATTGTGGCTGGTCCTAGAGGTGATTGTCCAACCTTTTCACTGGCCGGACGCTTTTTGTTGAAAATATGGTACAATGTGCATTGGTTTTCTCTTTGAACTTGGGCAATAACCATATGTGATTTTCTCCTACCAATGTTAATACCAGTGATGAAAGCATATAACCCTATGAATTTTCCTCATTACCATGTTTGTAATACCAGTGATGAAGCATCATAAGTAAGTGTTATTTTAAATATTTTATTTTATTTTATTATAGTTTTTTTCAAAAATGGATAATTATTTAATATATTAAAAAGTAATATTATAATTATATGACTGATTCAGCCGTCAAAAGGATATGAATAGTATTTAAGCAAAAGAGGAATAACAACGGAGATGAATAAGAAACTTACCCTTTTTAAAAGTAACATTTTAGGGATTATTATATTTTGCTTTACCTTATCAAACTTATTAATTTGATGTTACCCTATGCTACATGAGAGTAGGGAATTGCTAGTATTATTTTTGTTAGTATTGTGATTCTATTTATAATATTATATTTTTATTGTACTATTCATTTATTGTATTTCTTAATTTTATTAATTTTGTTTATTAGTTTGTATATAGTATGTTATGATTATTATATTATTTTGTTTTTTTGATTGGTTTTTTTATGTTCTTTTTCTTTTATTATTTATTGTTTGCTTAAGACTTTCGAGGGTTAAAATACCGCTTAACTCCCATGTTATACTGAATATTTCCTAATCTTGATTTTATTAATTTTGAAAACTGTTATGGTTTATAATGAAAATTGTAAAACCTTTAATTATACAACCGCTAAAAGGAGAGAACAGGCTAAATTGTATGGGGAGCATAACAAAACCAACACTCCCCGGCTTGGATCACCCCCTGGGTGGACCAATTTGAAGGCGACAATATTAAGTACAAGTACATGAAACAAAGGACACCACAATGGCGCATATAAAAAACAAGTAAATTTTATGTAATATAATGAGATAATTTGAACATCAATATTTAAATTAAATGTATTTTATTATTTATTTATTATTTTTGGACGATTTTGGATATTTTTGTTTTCAGCTTCGAATTTTTATCTATTTATGTTATTTATTTGCACCTTTTTTTTGGTGGTTTCTTTGTTTGTATGCTGATTTGAGTAAAATGATCCCTAACATGCATGACTAGAAGGATCCTCCTGATTGAACCTACGTAACAAAGCAACTGTGCACGCCAGTATGCACCTCTGTGGGTACAGATGCGAGGATAAAATGGCAAAGTAAAAAAGGCTGCAGATTGCCTTGGGGGGGTTGGGGGTGTAGATGCACACATCCACACCCACACTCAAAGTTGCGTTATTTATCGAATGACTCACGTCACCCTTGTAGTGATTGCTGATGCTTTTGCACCAAAAATTGCTGCTCCTTGTTTCGATAAAATGTGCCTTCCCTCGCCAGTTAGCAGCTAGGCCGTCCAACAGCGGGGGGCGGGGGGGTGTCACACACACCCCCCCCCCCCTATTGACAAAATTTTGTTGGCACAATGTTGACTTGTCGGCTGATAAGGGTATTCATGTCGGCGGAAACTGATCGAGCGGCGGATTATCGGGGTTGCAATCTCGGCATTTGTTGGTGTTTTGTGTGTTGTTTAAGAGCAGCTTGAGAAGACTTCCTCCAACCCCCCCCCCCCCCCCCTCCTGCCTCTCCTGATATTGCCGGCATAGGTAGATAACAGTTATGTACGAAATCTCCGGAATCCTTTGGAATTTGTGTTTGTTTTGTTGACAAGAAACGGCATACACCGGAAAATGGAGAAAGTCAGAATTTCACAATGAAGGAGCAAACCAGCTGCATGCGCAGAACCCCAGTCCATCATGCGGTATTTTAAACCAGTGAGTGCAATGGTTTTGGGGGTATAATAATTATAATAGGCCTGTTTTACTTAGAGTTTATCGGTGTGCGCAGGCTAAGAGCGCCATACTCTGTAGCCATGGCCGCGTATGGTCAAGGGTTATGTTGATAGAGATTACTTTTACAGGGGAAGTTTCTGGAGCTTTGAGTTATGCACAGTAATTAACAGACGCATGATTGTGGAACTTCATATTTTTTTCTTAATTTATCATGATTATTACTAAGATTTCTTTTGGAACAAAGGTTTAAGAGAGATTTTGTAATGTCACGGGGACCGAGAGGCAATAAGTAAATGCATGTAGCAGTTTCACAAATGACCGTTTGGAATCCCCAAGCCCAAATCGAGGCAAATCGTGTCCTACCCTCCCTGTACAGAAACCACGTGTATAGTCTCACTCTACGATTACGCTTATGTGTGACAACAGAGAACCAGGGGGGGGGAAATCTGCTGCTTGGCCGTATTGTAGTTTGTGTTATAAA
This sequence comes from Ophioderma brevispina, assembly GCA_023653785.1. Classification (NCBI taxonomy): domain Eukaryota; kingdom Metazoa; phylum Echinodermata; class Ophiuroidea; order Amphilepidida; family Ophiodermatidae; genus Ophioderma; species Ophioderma brevispina. Next base: position 25,766 of record JAMKCH010018236.1, read on the forward strand.
CGGTAACGAGATGAAAGTTTGGTGTCAGGTTCAGGACCAGGTAACGTGTCAGGTATCAGATATCAGTTTGCTTCGGGGGCCGACCGATATATATAAATCCGACTATGTTCAATCAAGGTCTGTTCATGACGCTCTGCCAAGTGCTATTATTGTTTCCAAAAGACACCGTGTGTATTTGTATTATGTCTAAACAGTACAAAATTTACCTTTTCCCTACTGATTCAAAAACCGACGACGATGACGATAATCGGTGCTTTTCCAATGTAGGGATACGTACGTCATTTTTACTGAATGGGTTCCACCGAAGCAAAATAATAAACCAATCCAAGCCGGGGTCAAGTCATAAATCTTTAGTTTTTCCAAAATGGTGTTATTCCAATAATAACATTCTTTTAAGATTTCAAATCTGTATATTTGTTCTTAATAATTAATAGTCAATTGTCCGCATGAATGTGAAAAGATGGGTCCATAAGTTTACCAAATTGAAAACATAGTCAGACGGCTAAAACCCTTACCGTGACTGAAGCGAAGACGGATCCCTGTTAGTAGTTTAGCAGGGCTACGCCACTTTCGCGCGGCGGCTGCGGGGTAGGCCAGATTAATCCCACATGCGTAGTAAACCAACAAAATCAAGCATTGTCTACATGTCTTTGATGCTGTTGATACCCAGAATAAAGAAAAGATGCCTTCTGTTGTACTCTGAAGGAGGGCATTGACTCGTCTTTTCAACCAAGGACCTGTTCGTTTTAATTCTGTGGATAAACCATGGATGCCGGACAGAGTCAAGTAAAAAATTATTCAGCGTAGACCGAAGGCCTGCTTCAGGGATATGCAAATGTTTACACAAATTAAGAAATCAAGTTATCTCTGAAATAAACAAAAAAAGCCCAAACGTCTCATAATACAAATCGAGTTAAATACCTGCAAATATCCGAGCCCGGTAATGGCATAGGAAATCAGATCTTACCAAATGAAAAAGTACAGAAATCTACAATACAAAGCTGCCTTGATCTTAGACATGGCGAACATCTAGCAGTCTCCAATGCTATATAAGCATTGAGCAAGTTTTTCTCAATCTCAGCAACCTTTACAAACTTGATCAATGCCGGCGCGTACCTGTTGCAAGTAAAGAGCTCCTCCTGTATTCTATCCTGGGGAATCTATGGAGACCTGCAGAAGGGTTGTATATTTAGAAGGCGGGAGACCGGACAACATTCCACGAAAGTGCTTAAAGAAGTTGCTTATGAGAGGGAAGCTCACGGTTACTGAGATAATGCAAAAAATCTCTCATCAGAGGCTTGTGCATCACAGGGAAAAGTGCAACTCACCCGCTTCCGAAAAACGCAACACCTTCAATTGGAAAATCAGGGCCGGTTTCACTTACGTCAACTTTAGCCATAATGGCTGAAGAAGGTTGTTCTAAGTTGTTATAGCTTTAGATGCAATACAACATATGTCGATGACCAGGGCAATATGGTAACCAGAAAGGTATGTCGACGCTCAACTGTCTATATCGCTGTTTATCACCAAGTTAAGCCTCAGAAGCCGAGAAAATCTGACACATCAGCACTTTTGTGCTAACAAGATTCTCGAAGGCGTGCGATGTATAAGCGACCAGAATATTCCTTCACCAATCTTTTTTGAGCATGAGAGTATCACCATCTATTTATACAGTGGGTGGTGGTGGGACTTCATTCTGGGAGACAACAAATGGTCACATATTAAAAACACTCTTCAGAATGCAAATTTTACTGTGAGGGGTTACACAGGGTACAATTTTGGCCCCAATCTTTTCCTAAGTATTATCAACAGCGCACAAGACAAAGACAGAAATACAACATCAACGTAGGAAATCTGGTGATGACTGACTCTGGGTGAAGCAGAACGTATGGTGTCTGGAGAGTTCAGAAAAGCTAGACTCTTTGCAACCAGTGGATCATGTTATAGCTCAAACTCAATCCGTCCAAAGGGCAGGTCATGAGGTTTACTTGGCCCGCAAGGTCATCTCCAAACGTGATGTCTGTATTTCTAGTCAAAAACTTGTTGTTGTGACAAAGTCAAATTAAGGTGTAATTAATTGACCAAGGATTTGAAATGGGGACGGTAGTTCTAAGGTATACAAAGCCAACAAAAGCTTTCATGCTCCGAAAACTGAAAAGAAGGATGTCTAGGAAAAGAAGATCTTCTTCATGTCTATAAAGGCATGTCGGCCCCTGCCTGGAATATGCTGCCCCTCTTGAACTGCCGGTATTCACTCAGGGGCAGGTGAACCGCCTTGAGAAATTCCAGAAGAGGTCTGGCCGGTACATCCTTTTCGGGAGTATAAATCTTATCCCGAAGAGTTGGAATCTATTCAATAGAACCGCTTTTATGAGCGCGACTTCAACTTTGCAAAGAATTTTCAATTAAGGCTAGCAGCTCTGTGAGATTCTCTCAGTGGTTCCCTGTTTCTGATTATATATTCGGCAGTCCAGATACGCAAAGAGCCAAATACAATCCTTACAGATACAGAACTGACAGATTCAAAAACATTCCTCTCCCTTACCTCACAAAATTGCTGAATGAGTAATTTTTACTTCACGATTTTCACTTAATTCACTCTTATTTACAAAACTTATTTTCTGTAGTGCTTTTGGCAATCGCGTGATTGTTTCTCTATTCTGTTATTATTATTATAATTAGTGCAAATTTATGGTAGCCTGTGCATTTTTATGCACTCTGACAGCTCCATGCAAGGTCTATAGGTTCTCACATTTTTTGATTGGGTAGATGATTAATTTTTTTGTTGATATTGTGTGCAATATATACTTTTGTGTGATTTGATGGTGTAACTTTACTGTTTTTAATATTGTAAATCATGTTCCGCCATTCAGTTTTCACTGCTTTGACGGGTAATAAAATATCCTAAATATAATTAGATATATATATAAATATATATATTATAATCTATATATTATATCTTATAGTATATACTACAAAAAAACTATCAAAAGTATATTGGACTGAAATTTTGGTCTGGTGGGGTGAAAATGCGGATGAGATTATAAAACATTTAGTAACACTTTTACTGAATTATTAATGAATGCCATCCCCTTAAAAGAAACACACTAAAACAGGAAAAGAGAGCCGTGGATTACTAGAGGAATATTGAATATTATAAATGAAAAAGAACACACTCTATAAGATCACCTATAACCAATTCCAATGAAGAAAACCTAACCACATATAAATTAGATAGAAATAAATTACATAGTCTTATTCGAAAGTCAAAGACATATTATGAAGAAAATTCCAACAAACGAAACAATCTTAGAATACTTGGAAAATATCAATTGGACCGTAGCAAGATTCAACATTACAACCCAACTCACTAATGAGGATGGAGAAAATGTAAACGTCAAGAAAAATTCTAACCAAGGCGGATCCAGGATTTCTCAATAGAGGGGGCGCCAAATTTTCAAGGTGCCCACAAAGCTAGATCTGCATGACCGCCGCCGCTGCCCTGACCGTTATTCTTAGATATCTACATGTCGTCCTGTGCGTTAAAAGTCCATTTTATAGTATCTGCATTTCGTCCAGCGGCTCAAAGCGGCGCCGGCGCCCTTGCTCTGCAAAAAATAGAGGGGGCGCGCGCTCTAAATCCGCCCTGCTAAGTTTTAACATTTTTTTTGTAAAATGTTTGAACCAAATTAGCTGCGAAAATTAATACTTAGGATAAAAAGTATTACGACTACTTGCAACCCCTATAAAAATAGTATGTTCGTGTCACCAATTACTGAAAACGAAATAATCAAATAATATGTATGTTTGACCATACGCGGGGCACGATTGGAAATTTTATAACTAATTCTTAATCAAAAGAATTGCTGACAAAATCAGTAAAACCAATTGCTATGAGTTTTCAACTTATCAATTACAACAGGTATAGTACCAAATGACTTTAAAAAGAGGCGAAATTATACGCCCTTTATCAGAAAGATACTACCTAGCTGTATTCTAATTATCGACCAATTTCACTCTTACCATGTTATCAAAGGTTTTGGAAAGACTTGTTTTTATAGATGGCGTCAACTTTGTGTAAATACAATATTCTTAATAAACATCAGTTTGTTTTAGACAAATCGCTCGACCTCTTTGGCTATTATTTAATTGGTTGATAATAATTTACATGGTGTCGAACGAAATGAACGACAGTTTTAATTTGGACTTATCAAAGGCTTTTGATACTATTGATCATGGACATCCTACTTTGATAAACTGGAATATTATGGGTTTTAGTTAGGGGGAAGTGGATTACACTGTTCAAGAAGCTACCTCTGTAACAGAGTCATATGTAAATTATAACCTTGTAACTCTAAGTCCTTATGGTATGATTGTTGGACGTTGCCACAGGGTCAAATACTTGGTCCTTTACATTCATTTTAATATCTCAACGATATTATTAAGGCAACATCCTTTCTGAAATTCAGTTTATATTGCAATGTACCTACAATACTGTACCTCATAAAATTTGTCTAGCAAAATAGACCTAAAACAACGAAACTCAGAAAGTTATAATAGGTTTAAGACCAATCAATGATTCAGAATTCCAATTCCACAAACTAGTTCTAATGATTATGGGGAATTCCTCCAAAACGAAGAACTACTGATACTTTCAATTTGGTTCTAGATGGAGGCACATACTAACCAGTCAAATCAACTAAGTTTCTGGGTCTGTTGTAGTAATGATGAAAATTTATCATGGAAATATCTTTTGAGCTGTGTAAAAACTGTGTAGTAACGTGGGTGTTTAAATAAGAGTTGACATATTTGCTCAACAAAACGATCTTGTATACAATTATTGCTCTATTATATTCCATATATAGCTATGGAATTCTAGCTTGGGGAACCCCCCATAAGCTATATTTGGAACAAATTGTACAAAACTCAAAAAGGGCAGTCAGTAAGGGTAATTTCAAATTCTCATTAATTAGTCCAGGACCCTGCTTTAGCAAAAACCGCTTACAATTATCGCCAGAGTCTGAGACGTGATTTTAGATGTTGACCATTATCTTTAAAAACACAAGGTGCATTTTTGAAACCGGTGCCGAATCAGAAAATCAAACGAGTGCCGCCGGTAGACATTTTCAAGATAAAATTTGGATTTTGATAGTTAAAGGATATGTAATACAAAGCTGTTTTAGGGTTTTTTTTTGGTGCTGGGAATTCATTTCTGACGTCATTTTTAGCATTAGAGGTCAGTTACGTGTATGGGATTGGAATTCCAAGATGGGCGCCGGCAGGCTATGAAATGTACACATTTTGAATGGCAATCCTAGTATATATGTATACGTTCGTTATGGGTGTCGTCAATCCATTTTGACACCATTGAATAATTGGGGGTTAGGTTAAGATTTACTCAACGGTAAAAATCCAAGATGGCTGTCGGCTGTTTGACTAGTTCCAGACGTGTGGTTTTCACTGTAAGTCTACGGAGGGCTCCGTGATGGATGCCATATCAGGGATAAATCTTGCACTAAATGTCGCCATCCCTAATAGACTTCTGACCTCTGCAGCATTTGCCGGTGGTGGCGCTTTTTTCAGGCTTCAGCCTTTCCGGGGGTCAGGAGAGACTTCATTTTCCCGAGACAAGAAACCAAAGAATTCACTCGTGTCTTGTGGATGAAGTTGCATTTTTCAGACACTCAGTGTGCGTCTTTGGCTCTTATTCGTTCTAGCAATTGCTCAAGTTCAGTTATGTCGTGTTCTTCTTGGGAAGGTGAATGTAACAATATATCGTCTGAAAGGTTTAAGACTCTGGTATTCTTCAATATTTGCCTGATGGTATCTTGAAATACCTTCGCTTGCCGACGCCATATACCAAATTCAAGCGGCTGGTACTCCTTTTGAGTCCACGTGTGTTTGCAATTTCGTATATATCTGGCGTCAGGTTCAATTTCTAATTGATGGGACCGGGGAAGAAAGAACACCATCAGGCAAAGACCCCGATTTAGGGCGAGCTTTGAAAACACCGTTGGCTCCGTTGAGGCTCGGATACGACTCTCATCTATCGTAGGTGTATCATGTCGCTCACGCTTTATGGCTCCATTTGCTGCACGCATACCACGCCGATTCTGATTAATTGTAATTAAGGAATGTTGTGGTTTAGGTTACAACTACGATTGTGACAGGACCCATGGTGTACGGACAGTGGCAATCTCTTATTAGGTCATTTTCTTCGAAAGCTCTTGTAATTTTGGGTTTTCTATTTTTTGTCTCAAGTGAAACGGTGTTTTTTTTCTTCTGTGTCTTTGTCTAACTGGTGGCACTGAGTCATCAATGTGGTAGCTTGAAATTTGTGTATCTTTTGAGTCAATTGTTATGAACGTCTCGTAGACGTCAATCAAGGTCAGAACTCCTTTCAAAACAAAAAACTGAGCCTTGTGCACAAAGTGATCTAAATTTTTTAATATACAATAGTATTTAAATGATCTTAATTCTGGTTCGAAGAATTCGTACGTCCAACAAATACATAAAATTCCACACCTATTAAGATTATAATTTATTTAGATTTACTAGTGCCCTGTGTTGAAAGCGTTGGCAGTTCAACGATGATATATCCTGCACGAAGCGAAGACTCCAAGATGACAGCGCATAAGTTCAAATATTTTCACTCCTCAGGTATTAGTATTCCATGGGAATCTTCAGTCCTGAAGATAACTTTTGTCAGCAGTTCAAGACGACAAGTTAATCAAGTCCCGCTCTCCGACACTATATTCCCCGTATATCAGCATTCCAGGCTAATAACCCTATTCTAGTCTGTTCCCACAATTTAGAATGCCTATTTTGATTCCAGCATTTGTGGGCTTCAAAGACACATAGAATAATTACAAGCAACTCTGCTCACATGGAATTTAAATCCTGGCATGCTAGGATACTTTACAGGTCTGCTTCCTCAATCAAAGAGTGGTCAACACTCGCTAGACTTTCTAGCTTACGTGTTACTAGTGTGATTAGCTGGCAAGCGAGACTTACTCAACTCGTCCAATAGATACACATATTTTTAACTAGTATTTCCGAATACCTACAAAGGTATTACCAACATTATCACACATAGCAATCCTAGCAATCCAGCACTGTACATCAGATTTCACAAAAATTACCAGTCATCTGAATTGCATCATTTCACATATATACTCTATTGGGACATTACCTATCCTCACATGTTTTGCTCTTAAAGCATAAACAAAGTGACTCATCCGTTTTCTAAGTTTAGCATTCTTGTTGAATTCCCCACTTCCCTATTGTGCAATCTAAACAGGTGCACCCTGCCAAAAACAAACAAACAAAAAACAAACGTTAACGGCATTGTGTGGTTACTTTGTACAGACAGTTTTCAACATGCAAATTTTACAACTTTTTTATTATAATGTTCTTTCTTGCATTGCTGCCTTCAGTCTTATATTACCAGTTGTAATACTAATTAAATTTCTGAACAAAATTTAGGTAGCTCTGGACAAGGGCATCTGCCAATGGACATTTTCTTTTCTGTTGATAGTCTTATTTCCGAGATTGTATTCGATTGTAGAGTTAACTTCCACCTGACAGTCCTCTGGTTTCTTTCGTGTTTTTCTCATGTGGATGAAAGTAACGGTTGGTGATCCGTGTACAGCTAGCACTGGGTGCACTGTATGTTACTCAATGTACACTTTCAAATTTTTGCGAATGACATAGCAATTCATAATTCTTTTACGCATTTGTTGAGTAGTTTTCTGAGGTTTGTCAAACTTCTTTGCGAAATAACTCCAGGATATCTACATCATTTTCATCTGCTTGCCTGAGAACTCCACCACAGCCTACACCACTGGCATCAACTGCCAATTTGAATGGCTTGCTGAAAGTCATGGCCGCATCAAAATGGCGCTTCAATCAAAGGATAGACCTTGATTTTCTCAAACGGGTCCTTTTGGCATTGCCTGCTCTGCCCTTACACACAAATTTGACGTTTTTCTTCATAAGGTTTGGTCAGCGTGACAACGCAATTTCTGAGAAATTTGTGGACAATATTTTCTGTAATACACCGACCAACCTAAGAATCCATCAACTCATGAGAATCTCTTTTGCTCTGTGGCGTGGGGAATTTCTACTTGTATAAAACGTCATACCACTTTTCATTTTTGGTTTCCTGGCTCTGTTTGAGATTGTGTTTGGCAATTTCTGTGGCTCTTTGGAGCCTTTGTCTGAATTGAGATACATAGTCTAACAAATTCACATCATATTTTGCACACCACCTTTTGTCTTTCAGTAGTTTCATGTTCCCGTCCTTTGTGACCAATCATCACCAACTCAATGGACTAAATCCTAAGCACTCTTGTACATCCTCCCTGGTAGCAAATAACGAGGAGATGATCCCTCTCCCATCCCTCTCAATTCAAACAATAGGTAGGTGTTTGACATGTGTTTTTCAAATGTTTGGTTAGTACCTTTCTAGGGCCCCCTGGATTCTGGGTGGTATGCTGAAGACCTGTACTGGGAATTCCCCAACTAGTTCCAATAACTTTTTGGAACAAACCTTAACATAAAAATTGATCCTTGATCACGATATCTGATTTTGGAAGGCCTACTCGGTGAAAAACTTTGTTAGAGCTTTCCTATAGTGTCTGTGCCTAATATTTCCAAGGGTATAGGCCTCAGGGAATCGTGTGAAGCGCACATGATGGTCAGTAATACTGATTTCCTGACTTGGTCTTGGAAGTGTGTCCTACGCAACATTAACACCCTACTAAATCTCATCACAAGATGCCCCGGGTATTGGTTGCAAGGGAGCAGTAGGAATTTTCTTATTGGGCTTGCCCACCATTTTACATGTGTGACAGTTCTTACAATACTCATACACCTCTTTTCTGAGTGTAGGGGGCCCACCAAAATGACTTTCTAATTCTTCGTGTGTTTTTTCATTTCTCACACTGAAGAGTCCCTGGGGCGCCCATTGGACTATCATGGGCATGCCTATCACTTCCCATGGTATACCTTTGGCATTAAAATTTGATGCACAACCTTCCATTCTTCATCTACGAGTGTAATCTGGTGTCCACCATTTTCTCATGAGGACACCATTTTGCTTGTATAACAATACCGGAATTTGTTCGGCTTCCTGTTTGCGTCATGCCCTTCACCTAACTTCCTAAGTATGGGTCATTGTTTTGCTCATTTACCACGTTGTCATCGCTTAAATGGGTCTCCTTAACAGTCCCTAACTCTATCATGTCTCAGGCGGCTGGATTTTCATTGTTTTACCAGGCTTGGTCACCTTTTATTTGTGCTCAGGGGCTGGATTTTTACTACTCGGGAATTTAGTCTCCCCTTAAGAGGGAAGATGACCTCCAATTCCCTCCTAACTTTGAGAGAAAGTATCCACTAAATTTGGGACCAAGTCAACCTCGAACGTGTCTTCCTATAGGTGTGAGGATTTTGACTCATCACCTGCCCACTGTTTTCCTGTGAGGTGTTTCTTCATTGACCTAGTTACTGCTGCACATGCTGGGAAAATTTCTGGTTCCTCATCAAGTTAATCCACTGGACATGGCCCTGGGAAACTATGGGGGAATCTGGGAGTTTACTTTTGCCCCCTGCCAAATCATTCCCTACCAAATGGATACCCATTTTCTGGGAGTTCTTGTCTAAAACACCAATTGTGACAGTCCAGAAACCAAATCGATTTCAATCATTTTGTGAAGAGGGACACAAATACAATCCATACCTATCCCTTAATCAATGCACTAGTTCCTGTGGAACTCTTATATCAAATGGAAGTGCCAATCTTTCCAAATATCATAGACTTGTGCGCAGCACGTGTCCCTCATGATTCTAATGGGTTTGGATCTAAACTATCACCGAAAGTGACACAAATCCCCTTAATCCCTCCAAAACAAAGGCTTAAAAAGTCATACCTTACTTTTTCTGTGTCAATTCCCGTTTGTGGAATTTCTTGTTCTGAACAGAAGAATGACTTTTGACATCAAGTAAGCTGCTCAACCTACTGTTTTGACTCACTTTTAGCTCCCTCCTTTTTGGGCGCATAGCCATGCAGCTCCCAACACGTGACTTTAATGTCCTGTTTTTTTTTACAGTGATTGCATGGTGCTGTGATTTGGGTCCATGCCCATGTTTTTGGAATAGCACCATCTCCTGTCTGTTACTTCCCCTTTTTCATGGGAACTTGACTGAGTTTTCCCCTCCTGAGTGCTAACCATGAGACGCTTTGTTAGAACCCGACTTAATGTGTTGTACTTGTAACCTAGTAAATTCTTGAATAGGCCACTATTATTAACTTTAACTTGTGTGGTCAATGCATCATCATCGGCCTTTAAACGTCTGCTTCCCGCAAACCTGTCAATTTTGTTTCATTTCATCCATATTTTTTTGATATCTGGATTCCGACACTGTTTAACTCTTCAACTAACTTCAACTCCCTAATTGACCAAAATTTTGCCCGACTTCTTGTTGAGAGAAGCCAGCGATAAAACATTTGTTCCTTTTCCGGGCAAATTCAACATGGGTTCTGGCATCCTTTGTCTGACCAGACCTGACTTTTGTCTATAGGCCTCTGGCACCAATTCCTATGCTTGCTGCACTGCCTGCTTACACCTCGTCATAATCACTACATCTGTCTAATGAACTGGCCCGAATATATTTCTCGGGCTTTTACCAATGAACACTGACTGTAGCAACCAGGTCCAAGACTCCTTGGGGCCATTAAACTATTGGCATTTTTCTCAAAGTTTAAGAATATTTTTCTCTTCTTTTTGCCTTGAAAAAACCAGGCGAATATTTTTCGCCGTATCAAAACCAAGGGCTTGGAAAGATCTGACGACTAGCCTGTTGTTTCAATTTTTCTAACTCTAAACTGAGCTTCAAGCTCTTTTTGTTCATCTCCATTTCCTCCTTTTCGTCAGTTTCATTCTATTTCTTTGTTTTGTTCATTTCATTTTGCATTTCCATTGTCCTTTTGTTGCATTTCTTTTTTGCATCCTCCATTTGAAACTTTTCTTTTTCTAAGTCATTTCCTTTCTCTAATGTCCTTTTGCATTTCATTTCTTCTTATTAATTTTACGGGCATCACTGTGCCCCTGTTCCCAGAACCCTTCTACCCTATCCTATATTAACTACCCAAAACACACTTCCGGACAAACTTTTCCAATCAAAATTATTTTTGATGACTAGCTTTTCTCATATCATTTTTTGCCTCAATCCTAAATGCTGGCTAGTTTCATTAACTCCGGCGTCTCAGTTATCTCATCTCATCAAACTTCTCCCAAGTTTATTTGCCCTATGAAACATTTTTCTGGATCAACTCCATTGTGATTGTACTCTACAAAACAACTACTAACTTTAACCAATACGACAATGGTATTACATGTATACACACAATTTTGTATGCTAAAATGTTCCCAATGTTTACCAATATTAGTAACACTTTTTAGGTGGTAAATTCTGAACAATAGGCTCAAATTTAGCTTCAAGTTCACTTCCGGAAAACGAGCCCCCAAGTCTGTTATGACGTCTCGTAGACGTCAAAGGTCATAATACCCTTTCCAACACAAATAATGAGCCTTGGCACAAGTATCTAATTTTTATAATATAAAACAGTTTTATAATTATTGATCTTTACTGTCTGGTTCAACTTTGGCTATTTCCCCAAAACAAAATTACTAAATTACACACAATATTTACGATTATAATTTACTTAGATTTACTAGTGTCCCTTGTTGAAAGCGTTGCAGTTCAAGGGTGATTGTCCCTCACAGAAGACCGTCGAAGACTCCAAATGAACAGCGCATAAGTTCACAGATTTTAACTCCAAGGTATTTAATTCCATGGGAATCTGCCTCAGTCCTGCAGATAACTTTTGTCCAGCCATTCAAGACGACAGGTTAAATTAAGTCCCTCGCCGACACTATTATCCACAGTATAATCAGATCAGTCAAAGATATAATCACCACGAATTCTCTCTGTCCACAATTTAGAATCCTATCTTGATTCCAGCATTTTTGGCTTTCAAAAGACACAGTAGAATAATACGCAACTCTGCTCACATGGAATTATAAATCCCCTGGCACTAGGTACTTTACATGTCTGCTCCTCAATCAGAATAAAACTAGCTATGACTTCTAGCTACTTGTTTTACTTATGGATTGCTGGAAGCGCGACTTAATCAACTCTTCCAATATTAACACAAATATTTCATAACTAGTAATTTCCAATACCTACATTATGGTATTCAAACATTATCATGCATAACATAATCCAGCACTGGTCCAAAGCATATTTCTCAAAATTATCTCATCTGAATTGCATCATTTCAGCATTTATAACTCTAATGGGGAATAACCTATCCCTCAACATGTTTTGATCTAAGCCCTACACAAGTTGACGGGTTGTCAGTTTCTAAGTTACATCTGGTGGGGTGGGGTTTGGTTTGAAATTCCCCCTTCCCTTCCCCTACTGTGCAATCTAACAGTTGCCCCTGCAAAAACAACTAGGGAATCCCCTGCTCTCTTTTTTATAGTAACAAAGTATTATTTCTTCGTGAGAAATCTTTTCTTCAATAAATTTAAAAATAATATTTTTATCCAGAAAAATGGAGGCCATATAACCATTCCTGGAAAACTTCAGGAATTTCTAATGTATTCTTTTCTGCTGACCCCTCTGTTTACTTTCTACTTGCTTTTGTGTTTAATTTTCACAAGATTGAGGTCTTCACATTGTCACTTTGACATAGAGCAGTTTGCATCTCCTTTCACCACGTATAATCACAATGTAACTTTTCTTTTTTTTCTATTTGGTGGCTTGGGAATTTAAACCAATATTGGTAGGGGTGTCTTTGCTGTAGTATGGTGTCAAGGATATTTTTCTTTCTCACTGTATTTTGTTGGCTTTAGATTTCACGTATGAGGTTTTGCGGACACCAGTATCTGCACATCCTTGTACTGGGCGTGTTTTCTTTCTATTTTTTATTTACTGTTTGTATATTGCACTGATGTGTTCACTGTTTCCTGTTTCCTGGTGTGTCCTGGGTTTGAGTTTTGTGTTTGTTTGGGTGCGATTCTCAATTTGGAACAAATAATGTTTCAACCACTTTCATTCATCTGTATCAATTGCATGTTGTTCAACTGACTGAACTTGATTACGCCCATTACGATGCATCGTGGATGTGTTAGTAACGCTTTTTCACCTGTATTCTTAGGCTTGGGGCGGCTTTCCACCTGTGTATTTACCTCTAGGCCTGCTATTTGATTAGGCCTAGCCCCTGTATGCTTACTCTGTCTTTGCTCTCGTGTATGCGTACCTCCTTCTCCTTTACTTGACTTACAGGCTCGTGCCAATGATGTACTTTCCACACGAATTACACGTTTGGCCATAGTCAGGGCACTCCCATTTGTGGGTTTCGATTCACCTGTACAAAAACCAACATTTTCTACCTGTATTTCTCATGTGTGTACCCTGATGGTGTATGAATCCTTCGCATTGATTGCATGTCGGGGTGAATATGTGGTAAGCGCTGTAACAGCTGGTTTCGATTGTCTTCAGTTCCAGTGTTTCGTAATGTTTCATTCAAACAGTATCTTGAAGTGCAGGCCCCACCATAATATATAGACGGCACGGAGGCGTTTTATGTCTTCTTTTATGTCCAAACCCACCATGGCTGACTTAAATGTTGACACCCATTTATTCCCTCTGCATGGATAACTGGCAGAATCACGTGCGGATCAAAGCTGGGAAGTTGTGGCATTGCCATAGTCCATGATGGTACACGAATACAAACATATACCAGCGGTGCACGGTAAAATATTTCAGCTCAGAATGTCCAAGTTTTCGGTACGTGACGACTTGGACCGTCGGTTGATGAAAGCAAACTTTTTCACGATCACGTGTTGACGACAATATTCTTTTGGCAGTTAACCTCACGATTTCCGGAGACTTGGTGCGGCGGGAGTGAATTCGCGGCGTGCTACGGCCTTTTATCGTCGTCGCCAATGTCTGGATTGATTATGAACGGACAAACACCTGAGATCTTTGAATTTTAGATGCCACGATTTATGATGCATGTAATACATTCTCTGAATTCATTGTGCGGATGATACTTAGGGTGATATCTTGTGCATGGTCGAGCCCGTGGTATATAGGGCTAACGTTTCCCTAAGTGACGGAGTATAAACAAACGATATTACCGGGTACTTCCCTACGATGAATATTCCAATTCTGATCCTCATCTTCATATTTTGGACTCAGGCTTGCACTTTCACTGGTCATTTTGGGTGAAGGATGAAAAGACTACGAAACGGACTTCCGAAACCAGTTGTGAGTGCGTTTAGTACATGATTTATTGACAGGTTACTTAAATGACGTCACAGGCATAGCGTCCAATTGAGAATTTCTTTTGTTTATGGGGGGGTCTAGGAAAGTAATCGTTTCAGTGTTGTAATTGGACTTACCTGTAACACTTTCTGGAAATAAAAGTTATGTTTCTCGTTTTATTTATATGAAAAGCTTTTTATTGACATATAATCATCAGTTCAGGTGTGTGGAATTTTTCAAATTTTCACTTGATTTTTAACATCATAGGATATCTTTTTAAGATTATATATGTTTCCATATTTCCAAAACGCTTAAGTGTCTCAAATCAAGATGGCCGCCCAAGGGGATAATAGGGCTATTTCACCAAATACTTCATGTCCACGAGCCCGGGGTAGACCGTGATTTATTTCCGTCCAGTCCTCCACGGGGCCATAATTTGGTTTGGAAGAACCGCTGGATTGACATTTACTGTTGCCAAGGAAATTGTTGGTATGAATTCTGTATATCCACCATTTTTCAAAATGGGCCGCCATTCAAAACCACTTTTCGGTCTCTGAGACCCAGAGAGGTGGTAAATTTTCTGGTTGCCTATACACAGTTTTCACGGGGCAAGGGTCAAGGCATTGATAACAACATTGGATCATTGGTTTGTGGCAGCCATCTTTACCCCCTTCTCTCCCCTTTTTAGACCCGCACTTGGCCTGATGGTGGACATGATATGGGAATGAATGCCACAAAACTCCTCCCCCTCATTCAAGATCCAATAATGTAACATAAATTACATGAAAACAAATTCTTAACAACAATACATGTACATTCTTCCTTCATTCAAGCGAAGTGGAACTGAGGCACATTTTTCGTGATGAGAAAGATCCCATCACATGCATTGAGGCTGGTTTACTCAGCCAAGTGTTTACTTTTTTGAGGACTGCATGTCATCAAAGTAACTTTTAATAAGGCTTCGAACAAAAAAAAATGTTTATCTGTTTTGAGAAGTAAAAAACATATGTTATTGAAGGAATAGATGTTTGAATTATCTTCATATTAAACCAATTGATTTACTCAGATATCATCATCAAACCGCAGATAACAAAACCAGCATCAGAGTGAAACAAAAGACCCCGGCCCCTTTAAACACTTCTTATGACCACCGAGACACTAGGTAGTACATTTCCAGAAGAGGCACATCGCAAACGCATCAAGAGAGTAAGAGCATTCCCAAAACAAAACACATGTAAAAATAACCGTAAAAACGTCATTTTATTTAACTGGCACCTGGGACTCACAACGTGCACATACCTGTAAAAACGTCGTTTTAACTGTGTGAGTTCAGATTGCAAGTTAAAATTACGTTTTACTTCATTTTTTAACAGTGCAGGGGGGTATGAAAGGTTTAATTCAAACAAAAGCATAAAAAAATAGCTCATACAAGTGTTGTTTGTTTTATTTTAAAACAGGTTTGTGGCTTCTTTTGACCAACCACATGTCATAAGCAATAGTACTCTGTGTTTTCATTGGAGTCAAAAAATATTTTACCGGGAGGCCATTTTGAAAATGCCGTGATTAACTGGACACAATCAATTACC